>CM074313.1:1042500-1095000 GCA_037194245.1 Opsariichthys bidens
GACCGAATCATTACTCAGGTGGTGGACCCTAAACTGAACCATATCTTCAGGCCACACATCGAGGACGCCATTCATGATTTCCTGGCTGCTGAGACGAAAGAAGAGGGTGCTTCAAATTCAGCCCTCGATGCAGAACAACAAGAAACGACTTGCAACACCGCAGCCAAAACACAATGAGGTAAAGGACACTTATGCTAAGACATGTTGCAGCTTAACTATTCTAAGAAAATTAATTTAATCTAGACACTGATGAGCCAAAACATTATGACCAGTCACAGGTGAGATGAATAACTTTGATCATCTCCTAACAAGGTCACATATTAAGCTCTGGGTAGATTAGATGTAAAGCAATCCATCCGTTCTCGTAATCAACGGAGAAATGGGCAGGAATAGAGATCCGAGACACTTTGACAAGGCTTGTGTGTCTCTCTCGGTCAGCAGTGGCGATCTGACAAACCACAAACCAGCGACAGGCTCACCGACGCACGAGGGCAACAAAGACTGTGCCGTCTGTTTTACGGCCTTATGATTTCCGCGATATAGAAGACGCAGATGGAATCGTGGAACCCAGTCATAAACAGAATTTATTGTATAACGGGGAATTTCATGGAATTTGTCATGTTTTTGATGCATAAATAAAAAGTAGGTCGTAAACTTAAATTAAATCGAGATATAGATGGTGTCTGTGAATATTAAACTGCAGGAAGACTTTAATTTAGGGCCGTCAAGCGATTAAAAAATTATAATCTAATTCATTATATGATGTGTAATCTAATTAATTGCAAATTAATTTCACTTCGAATCCGGCTGAGAAATTATCCCCAAAAGATATGTCATTATTATGTAAAAAAATCAAATAAGCATTACAAAAAGTAGATTCAGAAATAAATATTTTATATGATTCAATACAGAATTTAGTACATACTTTTGATGACTGAATTTTAATTTTCTATTTATTTTTTTTATAAATGTATAAATATGATGTTTTTAAATTATTCTCTAAATAAGAAACTAAAACTGCCAGGTAGGTGGCGGGAAATTGAATAAATGTAATAAATTTTTTCTAACAGCTGATTCAATCTGGAGTGAAATATTGTCTAAAATATTAAGTTCTTAAAAATTTGATTTCTCTGATCTACATATGCATTTTAAGACAAAAAAATTGTCATCTCCATCACTTTCGTCTCCTTATCTTAGTCCATTCCCCTTCTAAAGCTTTGACGGATAGTCTTTTCATTTTCATCTGTATCAATGTAGAAAGTAAACATAGGGTCAATTGATATTTATGTTTTATGAATCATTTTCTTAGAGAAGTTAATTTACTGAAGACTACCTAGATTTAAGCTAAGTTTATTATATGAATTCACAAAATGTGCATTTATTATTAATGACCATATGCCTAATAAATATACACATCTTTGTGATTGTTTCTTGACCCCTCACATTTACAGTTTGGCTATACTACTAACTATCACATGGATCGGATAAATTATAACTATTCAAAACGCTGAAAATCGGACTGAAGTTTGAAGTTTGCATCCCTGATTACTTCTCTCAGTCGTTTAACATTTCAAGCATAAAACGGTTATCACGAAATGAGTTTCTACATACATCGTACCTCGCATTTTATGACCGCTAACTGAAGGAATTCACGCTCCGCAGCTTCCGTGAACATAAAGCCCGGCTAGCACGAGTTGATAGGTCGACTCAAATATTTTAAAAATGACAGACCGCTAACAGCTCAGATGAGAAAGTCGGTTATGTTGGTGCTGTGCGATATCCTTACAGCAATAAACTGAATACTATATACTTCATAGCAATTATTTAACAATCTTCATCAACTGGATGCAAATGTCAGATTTCCTACGTAGGTCTGGGGGCGGGGCAAGTGCGTTAAATTTTAATGCATTATTTTTTTCTCGTAATTAATCCAATTGACACGTTAAATCAACAGCCCTAATTTAAATTTGAATCATGTCCCTGTGTGAATGAATGGCGCACACACACACACACACACACGTCTCTTTCAGCAGGATAAGACACTCTGCCACACTGCACACAGTTCAAGGTGTTGCCCTGGCCTCCAAATTCTCCAGATCTCAGTGTAATTGAGCACCTGTGGGATGTGCCGGATCAAACATGTTAGATCCACAGCGGCTCCACCTCACAATCTACTGGACTACTGCTAACACGGGTCACTTTCAGGGCTCCATGGATTTTTGTCAGCACATGGAGGACCAACAAAATATATGGCAGGTGATCATGTCAGTCCGTCCAGAAAAACGCGATTATGCGATCGCTTGATTTCATGCATAATCAGCCAAAGTCCGCATATTTATGCAGGGGTCGCATTTTTTCAAATACGCCGCACTTTCACCGCATAAATTGCCGATTTCAGCAAGAAAATATGCCGGGCTAGCATGATTTCATAATCCCTGTATTTTCGTTGCAAAAAAGTCTCATATATCTTAGCAGAAAGTTGAAAAATGTTGCATTTACTTCACACAAGTAAAGCGCCGTTATTTTTCCCCCTATTGCCATGGGAACCTCATGAAGTGACGTAATGACGCAACGTGAACGTCATCTGTAAACCCCGCGGTGAAACCGTGATGAAGCGCGCCAATAATTCTCATTTGCCAACAAAAATAAGCTCAAAAGACCACGTGAAGCAGTTTCCCGCTCTTTTACATGATAGTGGGGGCAAATTATTTTGCACTCCGTGCAACTGCATGTTGGACCACAGATGCAAGTCGACGCTGGAAAACCACTTTGCAGTTTCAAGTATATTAGTAGCGTGTAAAATAATTTACGTTGCAGTAACAGAAGCACTTGATTTAACAGAAGATGTCTGTTTTGTGTAGCTACCTCTGTTAAACAGGAAGCACACATTTTATTTTATTTATTCATTTTTACAGAAGTTGTTGAATATTCCTTTTGTAAAGCGACAGAACTTATTTGACTCAGTGTTTTGTAATTTTGAGGCATGTGTTGATTAAGGTCTGAAATAAAACAGAATGAGAACTTCAATATTCAGTGATTTAGTAATTCTGCCTCTTTACATGAAAGCAGTATCTAGTGAGAACAGGGTGTTGGGGGGGGGGGGGGGGGACCTTTTTTTTCCTCTTTTGCATCAAAAACCGCAGTTTTTGCAAGTTCCCGCAATTTCATCGCATAAAATTGCAAAAATATCCCGCATATTCCATCGCATTTTTTAAGAAAACGTGCCGCATAATCAAGGATTTTTGCCCGCGTTTTTCTGGAGGGACTGTAATGTTTTGACTCATTGGTGTAAAGTTGCCTTTTGAAATCTTTAGCTTGTATGATCACATATATATTTTGGAATAAAAAAAATGAATTGGTGCACCCTTAATATTGAACATGACAAAAAGGTTTTGTACCTGCACATGTAATACTTGGTGTTTTTCCAGGTACAAGGATGCATTTTTGCTCTTTCACATGGAGATCACCAAAAGTCGTCCTTCCGTGACGGGCTACGATGGACGAACAATTGCCGAGCGCTGGAATTTTTGGAATTTGCTCTAATTTAAGTGGCTAGATTGGATTGTTTTGCACAATATGTGTGTGTTTAGCATGTTACAAAAACGAAAGTTGTTCAGCCCATGCTGTCTGGTTTAGTTTACTGAAATTACCTCTTCGACGCTAAAGAACAACTGAAACTGATTTGTCCGAATTAAAATAAATGTTTCTTGAAAAAACACGGATACAAAAAGTACATCATTTGTCTTTGGACTGAATCCAGACTGAAATGATCCTTTTTACACAGCTGGATTTGTGAAATGCTTCTCTCTTTTTTGTCTTGCAAAATTCTAATGGGACTCATAGCAACGTTTGTACAATAAATGTAACTTTTTAAGAAAAGCCAAGTTGGTTGCATCATTTGTGGTATTGTAAAACCTCAGAATTATTGCAAGGGGTTATGGTTTGTTGTGGGAAACATGCTACATAATGACACAGTCCTGGACTCCTTTTAGCAAAGGCATTTTTGACAGGAGGGCTTCACCAGCATTTTTATGATTCCATCTGGACATTAACTAGAGCGAGTAACCTCAAGAGTTCACCATGTTCTGTACCATTCAGAGTACAGACACAGTGTTACGTGATTGAAACCATTTGGGGCTGAAAGCCTGTCCGCCGCGAGACTGGATTCGAATCTTCAGCTTCCTCATGACAAGAACTTCCAGAGAAGAGCTTTTTGGTAATGGAGGAGCCTCTGGAGAGGTCCCAGCTTGGGACAAAGGTCGTCCGCTCCAGCTTGTTTCTGTCTTTCGGCACCTCTGCGCTGAGAATGTGCTGTACAGTCAGATGCTCGGTCGGATTGCTAAAGAGCTGCGGTCACGTGTCTTCTGACATTCGCCGCTCGGTGCAGTCCAGCTCATTGCAGTCGGTGGTGGATCCAAATTTTGCAGCTGAAGTTGTTTGTCTTAAAAGGGATAAGTGCCCGTTCACTTTTTCAGAGGCGTTAGGTCTTTTTTTAAGTATTTTTACCATAGGGATTTTAAAATAGTCTTTGTTGAAGAGTTATAAGCCACGAACCAAGCCAACCACCAACAAGGTGAACATTTCAAAAGCAAAACAAATATTTAAAAACTCACAATCTGTAATTAACAGGTTTCGATTGTGTAATGTCATTATCAAATTTAAAAAACTATTGAATTGACGTTTTGATTAAATCTATAGAAACATATTTAGTATATATATTATATATATGAATATTTAACAGCATAAAGAGCAACTCGATTATGTCAAATTGAGGCGAAAGCTGATTGGTCGCTCCCACGTGTGAACTGTCCAATGGCATTTTAGCACTCGACTGACAAATGGATAAAGAAAAGCGTTTGGCAAACCGAGAGAGAAAAGCAATTGGCAAATCCTTTTTTTAAAAAGCGATTTAAAATGATTTACAAATGTATTTTTTTATTGTTCTATTAATCTACGTTTAAAAGCAGGAATTAAGTAAACAACTTTAAATATGTCTATTTATTTGCCTATTTAGAAGTGATTTATTTATTTACATTTTTATGTGTGAATTATTAAATGAATTAATTGATTCATCGTTTTAGTTTTATGTGGCACTCCTGGTCCTCCATACTCATGTGGTTGAAAGCTACAAAAGACTACTCTCTGCCTAATGACTTCATGCTTGAACTTTATGGGAAGCGCTCTAGCTAGACGGGATTTCAACTTTGTTGGAAGATGAAAAATGTACCAAGCACAATGTTCTCTCACCATTCCTGATTTCTAACACACACTCACAGCGTTCGGCCGGTCTTTCGGCTATCAGATCAGAAATGAAAGCTGATTCTCTCTGTGCATTTCCTTTATTTAAATAATAATATCAAATAATAATTAAAAATATGACAGCTTGTCCACTTATGATCACTTCTAGAGGTAGTCAAAAACGCATTCGACCAGATTGCGTTCGTGGTGTAGACACAATAAACATTATGGGAAGCGTGTTAGTCAGACAGGATTTAAACTTTTCCCGCTGAAGCCATAAGTTTGGTTTGAAGACAAAAACGTACCAAGCACAATGTTCTCTAAACATTTCTGTTTTCTAACACATACTTAGAGTGTTCTGTCGAAATGAAAGCTTATGCTCAGGCTCCGGTCATATTCATATGCAAGTTGTGAGTGGTTATTTCGCCTATTAAAACAAAGAAGAATGAAGAATTTAACCGCCCATAGACCTTCCCCTTGAAGAAATGAGGGCAGAAATTGTTGAAAGTGGACAAGAGACGGATTAAAACACCAGGTATCTCATACCTGGTGTTTCAGGCCCCGTTTACGGCTGGTATTAACCCTTATGCGCTGTTGGATTTCTGTGTACACTCTTTATGGTGCGGGTCAAATTGACCCTAATTGAATTCAATGCAATTCCTCAAAAATCACACTATGAAAAACAACAAAGATTCAGGTACAAACGGTAAACTTTTAATATCAACATTTGTCAAATATTCCAAAAAATATATATCTGAAGATAGGATTTGATGACAATGTTTTTTTAACTATTTTTTAAAAACTGTTTTGTTTTGACAAAATTTGAAAATAAACCGTACATTTTTAAATACAAACTTTAAACTTTTTTTTTTTTTCTTAGAACATCATGACTGAAGAATTAAATGTAGCTGCGTAATGAAAATATGTACTTTTCCTAAGTTGGATGTTTTGTAAACTCATTTCATAAAGTCAAGAAGTTTCTTTTGACATGATGAGCAAGCTTCATAAGGTAGTAAAAAAATAAAATAACAAAATATAACCAAGAAACGCTATTATTTCGGGTCAGTACAGTTGCTTTAGAGCGTTAAGATACGCGGGTCAAATTGACCCGGCGAACATCACGAACGTAACAGCAATTTTGTTTGTATATGTCAAAAAACACCAGCATCTTGAAACTTTGCATGAGTGTTCATGATGATAAATGAGAAAAAGTCACAAAATATCGAGAAAAAAACCACAGGTTAACCAGTATTTCCAACAACTAGAAGGGATGGACACAAGGGTTAAGATGCGTTTTGGTTGATTGGATCCCAAGTGGACGAGTTGGCAGTTCTCCTCTGGCCAATGAACAGACACGGTGTGATTACCATCCGATCAATAACTGGAATCATAATCCATGGTAAAAGGTTTTGTTTTAACTTATTTTTAAATAATCGTATTTGACAGTTGAATTTGTGGTGAAAAACTACGTTACCCATGATGCTTTAGAGAAAATTCAGATGCACTTTGGATCTAACAATCTGTATCATATAAAGCTATAAAAATAAAGGAGACTTGACTTGGTTAACTTTGGAACTCACAGTAGGTCTGACTAAAGCTCTATTTAAATAAGTAATGGTGTTTTTACTTGCGGAACTCAACGGAACTTTGGAAGATTCGGTTGTAAATATGGTTGATATAATGGGTTGTATTCTACGTTGTTGGTAATGTCCCATCTACACACTCCTCAATTGCTGTGCTTGGTAGCGAAATGTTTACTATAATAGCCCAGGTGCAAGCTCATATTTCCAGCGCCGGTCTTGGCAGTGTTACTGCCGACTCTGTCCTGAACCCAGCGTTCATTCATGCCTATTAAGATGCTTTGGGTTCCTCCACATCTGATGAAACCTGATCCTGTTCTCATTTGAAAGCCACAATGGGAATTGAGGAACTGTGCCGGGCTGTCTGCAAGCTCATAGAGGAGCATACCAACCTTCCAAACCCATGTGTGCACCTTTACATGTTTGAGAAGAGGAAGGCCAGTAGGGGGTGTGTTTTTACTGTGTTTGATGATGTTCAAAAAATGAAAAATCATTATTTTTGCACTCTTAAGGAATACAGGTTTTTTTAAAGCATATTCTATTCTATTTTTTTTTTTTTTTTTTTTTTTTTTTAATTATTGGAGACTGGGTCTGTCAAGCTTCAAAGAAGGCATCATACAAGTGGTCTATAGAACCCATATGCCTTTTTCATATCTTATGAAGCAAGCCATATGATAAAAATATATTTGTTATTCAGTGATAAAGTTTGTTTATGGTTGTTTCATGACCGACCATTGTCATATTTGGTATATGGTGTTTTTGTCGTTGTTTTTTGTTCATTTTCGGAGATCTCGTTCACATTCATTGTATGGAAAAGAGACTGTCCAGGATATTCATCAAAAATGTCATCTAGACAAAAGTCAAATGGGTTTGAAACAACATGAGAGTAAGTAAATGACAATCTTTTTCTTGAAATTGCTTTGTAAAGCCTAAACCATAGTTTTAGAGGAACATCAGATATTGTTTTTATTAATATACACCACTTATAATTATTGTAATTTGTTACAGTCTAGTGCATAATAGAAAGGGTCATCCAGATTTCGAAGATCCAGCTATGTTAACCATTCTTGTGCTATTCCAAGAATTATGTGTAGATTAATGTGCAGATGAATTACGGTCTCTGATTTCATCCCCCCCATCAGCTCTCAAAGTGTCGAAAGAAGTTGTCCAATGTTGAAAACTTGCACTGTGTGAGGAAACAAGTGACACAGCACTTTTGGCCTTGGATATGCAGCAATTAAATCCCGCTGCCCTTGGAGAGGGTCGGTAATGTAGTGTGAAATTGTATGTTTAGGGCATCGGTTGGGGGAACGTCTCAGCTGACATTGCATTTGTCTTCTGGACATTATAAATCACCAGAGTAATTACTGTGTGGGGACAGGAGGGAGAAAATCCAACCGCCCATCCACCCCCAGCCTCTCCCGAAACACAGCTGCTGGTCGCTCTCGAGTTTGCTTCCAAAACTCAAGCCACAACAATGAAATCCCCATTCCTCAAAAAGTACTGCTGCATCTGTTGAGTTTAATTGCTCTTCGCATTTTCTCACCCCATGGTGGAGGAGATTCATTACAGTGGCAAACTAGATCAGCCCCATACAAACGTTTTCTGCCCAGATGTTGAGGAAGCCCAAGTGAATGGTCCCACTGGACAGGAAAGGTAATTTTCAACACAGCTATTTGTAGGAACAGAGCAGCATAGGAGTCAAACGTTGCTGAAGGTTTGTTACCGTGGCCTAAATAGTTTCCTAAGATGCTTCGTCGTGTAACATGTTAGGGTTACCGTAATTACACCGATCTCTGGAAATACAGATTCTATAATGTCAACCAAGAAATGTCAAATGGGACCTATAATGCCCCTTTTTAGAAGATGTAGTATAAGTCTCTGTTTTTGTGTGCGTCTCTTTAAATAAAAATGAGCTGCTGCTCCCGGCCTGCTTTCCAGAAGAGGGCGGAGCTTTAACAGCTCACACTTCGATTGCTCAACAACAACAAAGCTGGAGAATCTCACGCAGCCAAAATGTCGATTGTCAGTAACGGTGTTCAGCCTTACTTTGAGTCGACACTGATGGAGAGACTCAGGACGAAGTTACAACTTTTAGAATGAAACTGGATGTTTCTGAATGGTTAGTGGAGACATTTATGTAGTTGCTGTAGAGTTGATTCAACTCATCGACTAGCATGTGCTGTTGCGTTAAAGTTTTGTGCAAAAGAAGGATTGAATTGACCCTCGTTTGTGAAGCAATCCGGTGTAAAGAACCTTGTTTATAGTCCCTACCAGCTGTTTTTTGTTGCGCTTAAACAGAATTATTTAAAAGTAAAGATCCTGAATTAATCAGTGTTTTTTTGATTGAATTGGTTGAATAAATGATTCAATGACTAACTCTCAAAGACAGTCATTTGTTTTCTTAACTGAACAGTTGAGTGAATAATTCAATGACTCTCTGTCGCTACCTACGCAACAGAATAAGACACTGAAAAATCTAATACGCAAAAGTCACAGTGCTTTTTGACTTCTGCAGTCCCGCTCAAATTTTCGGACTGGAACTAAATGCATAATTTTGTGACCACTGTGTGACTTCAAAATTCATATAAAACAGACTGGGTTATCCATTTCGTTATTCAAAATAGAGCATTAACTACTGTTTTGAATTAAGTTGTTTTTCAAATAAAGGTTTCAGAGTGAGTTTTGGCGTATTTATTTTTATTGTACTTACCCTGTAACTCATTGGAACAAGAGGGTAACAAGCACCACTTACCCATACCCATATATTATATTTTTACAGTCATTAAAAAAAAAACTTGCAATAAAAATGACTATATAATTGCACTATGTACCCCTTCATTTTTTTTTTTTTTTTTTTTTTAAAAAGCCTATTTGCATTGGTATAGTATTATTACAAATAGGTACGCAGTGTATGTTCTTAATAGTAGAATAAGTACCCCTTAGTTCTAAAATACTTACAGTATAAGTAATTTAATTTTCCTGGTTGTTACCCCTTTATTCCCCAAACTTTACAAATTGTTCCCCTATACATGTATGGAGTTCATAGGTACACTATAATCACCGAAAGGCATGCTGTAAACTCGTTTTATACAGTTTTTTGCAGGCTGTAATCTAAAATGTAACCCTATATTTACCATATACACATGGCTATCCAGACACATATCAAGACTTATTATCCTTATTATAACTTTTGATATTTTATTTGAATGCCTTTTCAGTTAAGAACAATTACAATACAGTATCTAATTACATCTAGTTTCAATAAAGTTAAAAATCTCACACACATTTACAATGTGTATCCCTTATTTATACACCTAAATCTTTATCTACTACACTAAAAACACTACAACACAAATACACCAAGATCTTATAACTATTTAATCCCATTTTTGTTGTATAGACCTGGAGTGTGAAACAAGAAAAGTTGAGAGATTCTTGAGCTAATGAACATTCTGTACAAACCCAAACGTGTGTGTGTGTGTGTGTGTGTGTGTGCGATGTACGCTTTTTAAAAAAAACATATGCTAAATACACAAATGCCCACTCACAGCCTTGACCCACTTCTTCCTGGAACATACTCCATTATGTTTATGTTCTTGGCCATAACAATCATTGTAACTTATCGTAATGTTTGTACTATATACAAGCTGTAGTCATGGCAGCAAAGTGACGTTTGAATAGCGTGACCAACAGAATACTTTGTGTCATCTGTTAGTGTACGTACACATGGTAGTTTGTGTTCCTAATAACACCTGGTATTAAGAAAAAAAAATCACAATTTTTTATGAATATGGTCTTTTCCACACAGAAATCTTTCAAAATTGTAATAATTATATCCAGTTGAACCATATCTCATTCAGCATACGGCCTTTAAAAGTCAAATCATCAACCGAAATTCAATTCTTTGACCATTCATGCTAAAATACAGTAGTTTGCTTGTGTGTAGTGGTCTTCAAATCTCCCCATCCATGATGTACATTCTGCATGTTTGCCACAGCTGCTCTGGTCATAACATAGTAGAGTACAAGAGTTCATGTGTACATGTATTTGGAAGAATGTGTTTGCGGGACAGGGGTCATTTTGCGATCAACAGTGGGGTTAACTGGGGTTAAAGCCAACAAGTTGTGTAAATCTTCTCAAAACAGTGTGTGGGCAAGAGATCAGACACTCAGCAGCATAAACACGACTTCCCCCAAAAATGTCACCTGACAGGGAAGCGTAGACGGAGATGTATTTGGCCGAATGTTGTCCTCTCATACATAATCCTGCTGACCGTGATGTTGCCGTCACGGCCTAGAATAAGATCGTTCTCCCAAAAAATTAAAGTTCTATCATTATTTTCTCATTCTAAACCTGTATGGCCTTTTTCTCCACTGAACTATCGCATTTCTCAGGAGCTGATTACCCTTCTCCATCCCCAGCTCCACCTCTCTTTTTCAGGATTGCCCTTATGATTCCGCTGAATCAGACTAACTCTTGAAATATGAGTATATGTTCAATTATTGACATTAATGATATCTGCATATGTTGGTTGTGTTCTATTTACCCTTATTGCTGCTCTTTCTGCTCCTATCCATGCTAGGTTGCATGGATGCAAAGGGAGTTCTTGCCCAGAACAGAACCATACTGTCAATACAAACTCTATGCAATTATCAATCGTATTTGACAATAGTGGTCCTCACAGAAATTTGAGCGCTTTTTTAAAGTGTTCTAAAGTCATACAATTCCTTTATGTGAAGAACAGGCAAAAAAGTCTTCATTCAATTTACACTGAAATATTTGGCTAAACTTGATTCAATCATTGACAGTGGTTCCACAGATATTTCGTGAAGGATGAACCCAATTAAATCAAGTTGACTGGACACGTCTAAGTTTATCTGAGTTTACTGAATTGAATCAAGGTCAGCCAAAGAGATAAAAAAATAGCTTTTCGTTACACGTGTTCCAGAAGATGGTACTGGTTACGTCCATAGAATTCCCATAACATTTGCTTTTTATTAAAGCAACTTGAATTCTTGCTAGAGTCTCCTCATCTGAAGTACACACTCGACATTTCACCACAATGGCAACCCCTCCAAAACACCAACTTAACAGAAACTATTTTGAATATCAGCATAAAACATTAACAAGTTTCTCCTTTAAAAAAAAAAAAAATGCTACATCTGAAATCGCATACTGAGTAGGTACTAAATTTGAATTTAATTTGCGTCCGTTAAAAAAGTATGTTCTATACAGAACCTTTTAGTACTGATGTCACAATTACATCCCAGCATTAGTAAGGCAAAACAAAGGGAAAACTGGAGGCGGCCAATACAAAATCAGCACAGAGTCAGATACATAAGGAGCTTAAAATATCACCTTGTTGTGTTTTTGGATGCCAGAATCAATCAAGAGCAGGCTCCAATTTGAAATTTTATCACATACCTGTTGCCACTGCCAGATAAGAAAAAAAAAAAAACAAGACCTCTGTGGTTAAACGCAATAAAACCAGCAGACTGAACAAAAACGATCATCAAAAATGCTTGTGTTTGCACGTAATATCAGTTAAAGTTGGCTACGTATCTAAAGATTTTTCATGCATGTCCACCTAATCAGAAATTGGGGAACAAGTTAAGTGACTTCTCACATAAAAACGTCACAATATTAATTTACTGAAAAGGGGTCTATAGTGCGAATGTGTTGTCACTGTCAAGTGACCTCAGTTGTGTCGCTTCACTGCCATTCACAAATCCTCATGGGATAGTAAGGTGTCCATCGTACGCACGCTTCCGAATCTCGCCGGAAGTCAGCATTTACCCTCCCTATCCAGCCCCATGCAAAGCATGATGGGAATAATGTGTATATTTGATCAATTTGTTTCTAGATTGAAACATTCGAGTTAAGGTTTCAAATCAGTTTAACATGACGTTCAATCACGTTTGAATGAGAAACAGTGAAAGAAAATAATGGTGCTGATTCAAAATGATATTATTATTTAAATAAAGGAGTGAATCAGTTTTTGTTTCTGATCTGATAGCCGAAAGACCGGCCGAACGCTGTGAGTGTGTGTTAGAAATCAGGAATGGTGAGAGAACATTGTGCTTGGTACATTTTTCATCTTCCAAACAAAACCTGGCCCAACAAAGTTTAAATCCCGTCTGGCTAGGGCGCTTCCCATAATGTTCACGCATGAAGTCATTAGGCAGAGAGTAGTCTTTTGTAGCTTTCAACCACATGAACATTTAATCATTTATCCAAAGTGACTTACAATTATAATGAATTATAATTATATGGAAGTGCTCACAATACAAGTTTCACACATTGCTCAGAGTAACATAAGCCAGAGTAGGAAGGGAAAAAGGAAAGGATAGAATTTTTTTTTTTTTTAACGAAAGAGCACAGAAACAAATCTGGTCGAATGGGTTTTTTGACTGCCTCTGGAAGTGGTCGAAAATGGACAAGCTCAAAATGTTTTACACCTGTATTTAGCGTCGTCTACTTGTGATCCGATCAACCAAAACGCATCTTACCAGGTGTAAACACGGCCTTAGAGTGCAACTGTCCAGTGACGTAAGTAAAAACAATTACAGCAACAAAAAAGCATTCAATTTTCTCCACTGGGGAAATTATATTTAATAATAACTTGTACATTTCAGTTATGAGGTTGTTAATCGATGGTATTTACTTTTTTGAAGACATCCATTTGCATCATTTCGACTTATTTTTTAAATTATCATGTATAACAGTTGAATTTGCTCTACATTACCAATGATGCTGTACAGAAAATTCCACCAATCAGACTCGCGGAGAGCAAATCACTCCAAAAGAACTCTGCGGGGAACGCCCACTCCATCATTTTGAATTTGATTGTCATTTGCAATGTTTCATTGGATTTTAGTTCCTTCTCATTAAAGCTAAGTATGCAGTCTTGTACCTTTGTCTTTTTGTCTGACTTTGGCTGTAAATAAAAGTTTGTCATGTTTCACCTCATATCTGGTTGGCTTTTTGGGGTTTATAATTTTTTTTTTAAATCCCTATGGGGAAAATGAATGAAATTCCTGTTCTGGAATGACTGTCATGGAATGGTGTTCTTGAGGCTGGAAATAGGTCAGCATTCATTTCCTCCCATTCTGATTTATGAGTGGAAGCACTTTGAGAAATATCCATGAATCCATGGACAGTGTTTGAAACATTTACTCTGGCGGTTGTGTAAATGTAAGTTATCAACGTGTATACAGGGCTGGGTAGGTTATTTTTAAAATGTATTTCACTACAGATTACAAAATACATGCTTTAAAAAGTCATTTGTAACGTATTTTGTTACATTACTCAAGTTTAGTAACTTAATCTAAATACTTTAGAATACTTTGGTACGTGTGGAACAAACACAAAAAAAGGTCATTGCAAGTTTTTATCTCACAATTCTGACTTTTTCCCTCAGAATTGCTTGATATGAAGTTGCAATTGTGAGTTATAAAGTCAGAATTATGAGATATGAACTCGCAATATTGAGAAGTCAAAATTATGAAAAACTCACAATATTGAGAAAAGTCAGAATTATGAGATTTAAACAGGCAATATTAAGAAAAGTCAAAAATATGAGATATAAACTCACATTATTTGAGAAGACAGAACTATGAGACAATTCTGACGTTATAACTTGCAATTTTGAGTTTAAATGTCGCAATTCTGAGAAAAAGTTGCAGTGACGAGTGAATTATAAAATGACTCACAAAACATGAAAACAGTCGTGGATCATCAGGTCATGACAGGACAGTTAATTTGACAATGATGAAACTTAACTCCCCTTTTTCAGACTGTCACAGTCAGAGAATCACCAATCGCTGTTTAAATGACATTAAAACTCAAAGTGATCACTTTGGTAATCTAAAACACTTTTCAGATGTAACTGTAATCTGATTACCACCCATTTAAAATATAACTGTAATGAAATACAGTCACTCAAATTTTGTATTTTAAATACGTAACTAAGTTACTTGCATTTCGTTACTCCCCAACCCTGCGTGTATGTAAACTTCAAGTCTAATCTTCTGGATCCAGCATAAGCATATATTTGTTTTACCATGCCCTGTTCCAAATTCTGTTCGTGTTTACTTCCTACTGCATGATTTAGACCAAATGAAGTTTTTGAATAAATTTCTTTAATAATTTTATAGTCAGCGATTCATTAAGGAGCAAAAACATGTAGAAAGAAAGTGGCCATCTATGGCATTGGTTGACAACCTGCAGATTCATCCACTGACTGCCAAAAGTTTTTCCTAAATGCTATTTGATCAACAGTTGATGTAGCATTTGTAAAATAGGAGTAGAAAATATAACGTTACAGTTTACTGAATTATTAACCATCGCTGTATCATTCATTTTTTTAAACACTCACTGAAATCATGAGCTTAAACTTTATTTAATATTTTAAATAATTTCTATATGTGTTAATACTTTACACATTGTTTTTATATGAATAAGTATTTATGCATTATTATACAATATATGCTTAACATTAGTGCCGGTTTATACCTCCAGTACACTTATTGTGCAATAATATAAGAGACACATCCCAAACATGTGTGGTAACTAATGCCATTGCCCTTGCCAAATATGGTGTACCTGACGGGCCCGCATGCCTCCTCAATGAGCAAAAGTGTTTAGTTACTTATTTGCATAGCAAAAATTGTCGCTGGTAGAGTGAACACCCTTAAAGCATTAGTTCACTCCAGAATTAAAATTTCCTTATAATTTACTCACCCCCATGTCATCCAAGATGTTTCTTTCTTGAGTTTAGAAAGAAGAAATTAATTATTATATTTGAAGAAAACATCACCATAGGTTGCCGACCCCTTGGCTACACCATTGACATGATATTCTCCTGATAGTCCCAAGACTATCCTCACCCCAAACTCACAGCATTTGTCACACCAATGTCTCTATGTTGGGCTGGTCAGGATGCAGTCTTAATATTAATATAGTGCCACAGAGTTTACATCACCCTTTAACATACTCAAATAAAGGTGTTTGCCTTACATTTTGGAAATGTTGCAGTTTCTACACAGATCTAATTAACGCAAATACTGAAGAGTCCTCAACTTATTCTGCAATATGGGTGAAATAATGACAAATGCACCACAAAAAGAAATTTACTTTGTCTAGAACAAAGCAAAGATTCACAAGTTCCAGACTGAACTTTAAAGTTAGCATGAAACGGAAGTTGGAATCTAGCCTTTTCTTCCCTATTGTGAAACGGCTTCTTGGACAAGAAAATGAAGGGCGGGATTTGAGTTCGTCCATTAGGAATTGATTGGATGATCATGATTTGCTATTGGTGGATCTCATGTGAGTGACAGGTTGCCCCACCCTCAAGCCAGTAAACACAGAGGTGCATCTCAATAAATTAGAATGTCGTGGTAAAGTTAATTTATATCAGTAATTCAGTTCAAATTTTGAGACTTGTGTATTAAATAAATTCAATGCACACAGACTGAAGTAGTTTAAGTCTTTGGTTCTTTTAATTGTGATGATTTTGGCTCACACTTAACAAAAACCCACCAATTCAAAATCTTAACAAATTAGAATATGGTGACATATCAGCTAATCAACTCAAATCACCTGCAAAGGTTTCCTGAGCCTTCAAAGTGGTCTCTCAGTTTTGTTCACCAGGCTACACCATCATGAGCAAGACTGCTGATCTGACAGTTGTCCAGAAGACAATCATTGACTTCACAAGGACGGTAAGCCACAAAAGGTCATTGCAAAACATTCATTGCCAAGGAATCTAGCTGTTCACAGAGTGCTGTATCCAAGCATGTTAACAGAAAGTTGAGTAGAAGGAAAAAGTGTGGAAGAAAAAGATGCACAACCAACCGAGAAAACTGCAGTCTTATGAGTAATCAAGCAAAATCGATTCAAGAATTTGGGTGATCTTCACAAGGAATGGACTGAGGCTGGGGTCAAGGCATCAAGAGCCACCACACACAGACGTGTCAAGAAATACGACAGTTGTCGTATTCCTCTTGTTAAGCCACTCCAGAACCACAGATAATGTGAGGCATCTTACCCGTGCTAAGGAGAAGAAGAACTGGACTGTTGCCCAGTGGTCCAAAGTCCTCTTTTCAGATGAGAGCAAGTTTTGTATTTCACTTGGAAACCAAGATCCAAGAGTCTGAAGGAAGGGTGGAGAAGCTCATAGCCCAAGTTGCTATGTTCAAGTCCAGTGGCGCCTGCCCGCACTGCCAAAAGCACCAAAAGTTGGTTAAATGACCATGCGGTTGGTATGCTTGACTGGTCAGAAAACTCACTCGACCTGAACCCCATAGAGAATTCATGAGGTATTGTCAAGAGGAAAATAAGAAACAAGAGACTAAAAAATGCAGATGAGCTGAACGACAGTGTCAAAGAAACCTGGGCTTCCATAACACCTTAGCAGTGCCACAAACTGATCACCTCCATGCCATGCCGAATTGAGGCAATAATTAAAGCAAAAGGAGCCCCTACCAAGTATTGAGTACATATACAGAACATGCACGTACTTTCCAACAATTCATTAAAAATGTTTTTTTCATCGGTCTTGTGAAGTAATCTAATTTGTTGAGATCGTGAATTGGTGGGTTTTTGTTAAATGTGAGCCAAAAGTTTCACAATTTGTGTTGAATTATTGAAATAAACAAACTTTTCCATGACACTAATTTATTGAGATGCACCCGTCTATGTTGCTGCTGCAAGAGGGAGGGAAAGTTATTATGATTAAAGATTACGATGGTACATGAATTTAAATAATAATATAATTATGAGTACTGCAATATTCCACAAGAATAGTTTTTATTTCATGGTGACTTTGAAGCATAGAATCAACCGTGTACTGTAACCTTTCATTCAAACTGTATTTTTCATGTTTCATTGGTAGTCATGAAGGGCTAAATCTAGTTATACAAATACTCAGTGGGTATTACACTCAGCACATTATACCACCATTTATCAAAGTAGGTATCACCCTTTAAGCTGTTATTGTGCACGATTCACCGGTCTTTTATCAAAATGTAATAACTCATCTGACATGTGTTATCACAAATCGTTCTTATTTTTCAACCACCTCTCTTTCACAGTCCAATCAATTCCCAATGGAGTTCTCCCTCATTCTTCCACTTGTACTACACAATTACAGAAGTAAAATGGGTTTTATATTGACTATAATGTCTCCCCCATGTCTTTCCAGTATCATTTTTTCTGGAAACATGCAATTTTGTTTTACAGTTCTTATATATTATCAGATAATTATAGGCCATTCATTGTGTTCATGTCACCCAGAGATGATGCAACAGTCAACCGCAGTGTTAAATATTGTCATTAAAATAACTGATATTAAGTAAATCATATGTGGTTACAATTAGAATAATTTCAGCCTGCAAGGAGCACATTTCTGTGCCAAATTTAGCCCATAATCAGCTTGCCATTCCTCCTCAGCTGGGGTCTCATTTCTAAAGCTGCTTCACTAACATATTATGGATGTAAGCCATTGACACTAATGTAAGGATGCCAAGGGGATATGTTTGATTTGGCAAGAGGCCCCAGCAAAAGCATTCAACTGCCTCTCTCCTCGTGTTCCTCCACTGCTCCAGCAGAATGAATAAATAGATCATGGTAAACAGATCCTCCGTTATTCACCTCAAGTGAAACAGTGCGGTGACTCCCTTTGCATTGCCTTTGATGGGGTAAATAAGTTTGATTCAACTGCATTCGGTTCATAAGTTCTCTCAGACTGCGTTACTGTTTTAATGTGATAATTTATCGTCGATAGCTTTTCGGTAAATAGGAAAAATCCAGTTGAGAAAATTGCTGCAATTTCTGCGCTGTTGCAATGAGCAATAACTCCAGGGAGGAATTACAATGAAATATTTTTGACGCCAACTTTGGATCAACATACAAAACAGACAAATACTATCCTAATACTGAAATCATTACGATCATAAGCTGTAAGGCATGATATTTTGACCACTGACAGGTGAAGTGAATAACACTGATTATCTCTTCATCACGGCACCTGTTAGTAGGTTGGATATATTTGGCAACCAGTGAACATTTTGTCCTCAAAGTTGATGTGTTAGAATCAGGAAAACTGGGCAATTGTAAGGATTTGAGCGAGTTTGTCAAGAGCCAAATTGTGATGGCTAGACGACTGGGTCAGAGCATCTCCAAAACTGCAGCTCTTGTGGGTGTTCCTGGTCTGCAGTGGTCAGTATCTATCAAAAGTGGTCTAAGGAATGGACAGTGGTGAACCGGCGACAGGGTCTTGGGCGACCCCAAGGCTCATTGATGCACGAGGGGATTGAAGGCTGGCCCGTGTGGTCGATCTGACAGATGAGCTACTGTAGCTCAAATATTATATATATACTGTATATATAACCAGGAAGGTCCCTTAAGATACAATATCTCTTCTACCAGGGAGTCAGGTCAAGATAGGCAGCGCAAGACAAAGATTACAAAGAAATACAAACACCATATAATAAACAAACGCAAAACACTCATATCTAAAAACCAAATTAGCTATTAAAACATTTACGCTGTTTCATAGAGACAGACTTTAAAATGTTTTTAAACAAATCAAAAGATGGAATGTGACCGATTTCATGTGTAGAATACGTTGAATATCATTCCATGCAAATAATTATATAAAAAGCAAAATCAGAAAAAGCATATCTACCTAACTGTATGAAAAATTGGCATCTTAAGTAAAAAATGATCTGTTGATCTACTTATATAAATACTAGTGCAGTACGTCAACAAACTAGATATACACTGTCGTAGTTTACCCAAAGCTTTTAAAATGAAAAAAATAACATGGTTTTTCCTTCTTAAGAAAAGTGAAGTCTATTTTGTAATATAAATTAAAAATGTATGGACACTTGCACTTGGTAAACGACATTCAATTTTTTCAAATCATCCAAATGTGCATGCATAATATATATATATATATATATATATATATATATATATATATATATATATATATATATATATATATATACAGTACAGGTGCTTGGTCATATAATTAGAATATCATCAAAAAGTTGATTTATTTCACTAATTCCATTCAAAAAGTGAAACTTTTATATTATATTCATTCATTACACACAGACTGATATATTTCAAATGTTTATTTCTTTTAATTTTGATGATTATAATTATATAACTAAGATTATAACTGTATATATATCTAAGGAAAATCCCCAATTCAGTGTCTCAGAAAATTAGAATATTACAATACAAAGAAAGGATTTTTAGAAATCTTGGTCAACTGAAAAGTATGAACATGAAAAGTATGAGCACGTACAGCACTCAATACTTAGTTGGGGCTCCTTTTGCCGGAATTACTGCAGCAATGCGGCGTGGAGTCGATCAGTCTGTGGCACTGCTCAGGTGTCATGAGAGCCCAGGTTGCTCTGATAGTGGCCTTCAGCTCTTCTGTATTGTTGGGTCTGGCATATCACATCTTCCTCTTCACAATATTCCATAGATTTTCTATGGGGTTAAGGTCAGGCGAGTTTACTGGCCTACTGGTCCTTAAACCAGGTACTGGTTGCTTTGACACTGTGTGCAGGTGCCAAGTCCTGTTGGAAAATGAAATCTGTATCTCCTTAAAGTTGGTCTGCAGCAGGAAGCATGAGGTGGTCTAAAACTTCCTAGTGTACGGCTGCGTTGACCTTGGACCTCAGAAAACACAGTGGACCAACACCAGCAGATGACATGACACCCCAAAACCATCACTGACTGTGGAAACTTTACTTTCATCAGAGAACATAACTTTGGACCACTTAGCAGCAGTCCAGTCCTTTTCGTCTTTAGCCCAGACGACACGCTTCTGACGCTGTCTGTTGTTCAAGAGTGGCTTGACACAAGGAATGCGACAGCTGAAACCCATGTCTTGCATATGTCTGTGCGTAGTGGCTCTTGAAGCACTGACTCCAGCTGCAGTCCACTCTTGGTGAATCTCCCCCTCATTTTTGAATGGGTTTTGTTTCACAATCCTTTCCAGCGTGCGGTTATCCCTATTGCTTGTACACTTTTTTTCTACCACATCTTTTCCTTCCTTCGCCTCTCTATTAATGTGCTTGGACACAGAGCTCTGTGAACAGCCAGCCTCTTTTGCAATGACCTTTTGTCTCTTGCCCTCCTTGTTCAAGTCAGCAGTCTTCCCCATGATTGTGTAGCCTACAGAACTAGACTGAGAGACCATTTAAAGGCCTTTGCAGGTGTTTTGAGTTAATTAGCTGATTAGAGTGTGGCACCAGGTGTCTTCAATATTGAACCTTTTCACAATATTCAAATTTTCTGAGATACTGAATTTGGGATTTTCCTTAGTTGTCAGTTATAATCATCAAAATTAAAAGAAATAAACATTTGAAATATATTAGTCTGTGTGCAATTAATGAATATAATATACAAGTTTCACTTTTTGAATGGAATTAGTGAAATCAATCAACTTTTGATGACATTCTAATTATATAACCAGCACCTGTATATTATGTCACCATAGTCTAATACTGACAAAATGGTACTTTCCACTAATCGTTTTCGAGCAACAAAGGAAAAAGTGTTTTTTTTAAAATGAAAATAAAAAGCTAACCTTCGTCTCAGTTTTTTTTTTTAAAAAGACTATCAATATGAGTACTATCATAGCTTATCATCAAGCCAAATACCAAGATATTTGTAAGATGTAATCCTCTCAAGCTGAGTACAATCAGAAGTTTTAATCATAAAATCAAATCTAGAGTGCATAAAAATCATGTATTTAGTTTTTTTTTTAGTATTCAACACTAATTTTAGGTTGCCAAGAGAAGTCTTAAATTAATAAAAAAAAAGCCCTGTAAATAGTCCATTGCCACTTTTAAATAGCTCAAGAACTTTATGCTGGTGTCAGAATACACAGTCAAACGTACCACCTACCTAAGCATTGTTGCAGACCATGAACACCCTTTCCTGGAAATGGTTTTCCCTGGTGGTTGTGGCCTCTTTCATCAGGAAAATGTGCCCTGACACAAAGCAGAAATAATTCAGGAATGAATATATATACATATATAATTAAATGTGCACTATGTAGTTTTTCGTCCGCTAGAGGTCACCTATTTAAAACAAAGGTGTAGCTTGATGACGGCAAGTTTGAGCGAGGAATCTTGGGACATGTGGTCTTCACCTCACAGCCGGTGGAACGGAATCGGGATGGGACTCGGACAGAAATCATGTTCATGGATGCGATTATTAACACTACTGTACTATGAAACAGAACAGGAGCGAGTGTTGTGGAGCTGAACGAGACATGGAGCGATTGATAATGAGAGACGAATGAGAGCAGCGGGACTTTTATTATGCCACAGTCGCTGCCGCAACTTCTGCTTTCCAGTCACGAGTATGAGGTAACACAGCTCCGTTTATCATATTAGATACATTTGAGTGTGTTGAAAATGATGTTATAACACCGGCTGCTGTGAGACACTTGTTCACACTGCAGTAAAATAGATCAATATTAGAATATCATATTAAATGCTGGATGGCTTGTGTTGATAAATGGCATCCAATCAATTTTTTTGTATGATGGAGAAAATTCTGTACTACTGTTACTAAAAATAGCAGCATATGATTATGCAATGTTAGCTACTTGACAAAATAGTGTTTTTCTCATGGATGGGGTACTATTGTTGAGCTATAATAATTAGTTTTCTTTTCCCTTGTCTGTGTTCTCACATGTAACATATATTAAAGCGTCTTTGGTGTTTCCATGGTTTCTAGAAAATAAAGCCTTAAACCGCGGGTAACGCAGATATGACGCGACTCACTCACACGTCCCGGATGCTTGGTTAAAATTGCGATTTTCTAAAGATTTACAAATAGTTGGGATATTGTAGGTACGCAACTGAACAAAATATATAACACTGGCCAAGTGGTTTTTGGATATTTTACTGGAAAAATGTTACATATTGCAGTTTTAAGTAAAATAAATACATCTTAAATGGTAAAACCATTTTAAAATATTTGTGAAATGTTTCTCGAGCCCCAAACCTTGTAATAAATAGAAATAACTTCCTTAAAAGAAGTCTCAGGAGGATATCTTGGAGCACTGTTGGGTTATATATCTGACTAATTGAGGCTGGATGTGAAAATCCCATTAGGTCCATCTAATAGATTTAACATGTGTACTCGCCACCTGATAGCTGGAGGCTGCATTACTGTGTGATCGTATGACTAGGCTGCGAATTACGAGACTTACTCCAGAGTAAGTCAAGACAAAAGGTTGGGCTTGGAATTACATATATATTTTTAGTCCTACATTGGTTAAATGTCCACAGATCTGTCTGAATGAAACCTGTATCAGTATTATATCATTTCATGCACCATTAAAAACGGGTCATATTGCCAAACTAAGTACATTCATTCATAAGGTGCACAGACATACAGTAACACACAACACAGAATGAAACATTCATAAATGTTTCTTGAAATGTATATGTGTGGTAACAAAGTTTACTTTGAATGTTTTTAAATCTTACATACTACGAGAGGACAGTAATACGCTGAACAGGTGTTTTTTTTTTTCATAGCTGTTACTATATAATGGCTTTTAGCATGACTGGAACATTGTATTGAAACCAAGATAGGAACTATGGATTTTATAATTACAATATAAATTTACAGTAGTTGTCAATCTGACTTTCCAAAATGCATAACACAGGAGATACAAAGTAACAGTTTTTATTTAACTAGACAAACACACAGGAGAACTACAAGAGAATAACAAGACCTTCCACAAGCAAGTAAAAGATGAACAATGAATAGAAAGAAGGCTTATACACTGTAATGAATTACTGTAAAAATTACAGCATTATTTTACAGCCGCTGGCTGTTTTTTTAATAATACAGCATGTTGCTGTAAACTGCAATGCATTCTGGGGTCACGTGTTGGTTTGACTCAAATTTACAGAATATTGCTGTAAACTGACCCTTCGTCATTTAAAAAAATACAGTTATTTACTGTAACCAGAGAATACAGGGAAATTCTGTAAATTAAATTACAGTAACACTACTGTAAATTTTACAGTAACTGGCTGGCAACCCTGCTGCCAGTATTATACTGTAAAATTTACAGTCATTTTTTAACAGTGAATGAATTACTGTAGAAATTACAGCATTATTTTACAGCCGCTGGCTGTTTTTTTAATAATACAGCATGTTGCTGTAAACTGCAATGCATTCTGGGGTCACGTGTTGGTTTGACTCAAATTTACAGAATATTGCTGTAAACGGACCCTTCGTAATTTAAAAAAATACAGTTATATACTGTAATCAGAGAATATAGGGAAATTCTGTAAATTAAATTACAGAAACACTACTGTAAATTTTACAGTACCTGGCTGGCAACCCTGCTGCCAGTGTTATACTGTAAAATTTACAGTAATTTTTTAACAGTGTATACACACAGCGATAATTAATTTAACAAGAAACAGGTGTGTAACTCAAGTCCCTTGGCTCCTCCTTGGGTGGCTCCGCTCTGCTGCTCGGATCCGCCTTGGGCCTTGAAATTTTCAGTTCCACCTTGGTGCGTGGATGCCCAGGCTCTGCCTTCGGTCACCGACCCCGTCACTCCATCTCTGCCCATCGACGTGTCGGCTCTCCCTTGGCTCCTCGCTCCCTCTGCTCACCTGGGACCGTCATCCTTACGGCTCCACCGGGCTCCCTCGTCCCTCAGGTCCCACCTTGGTCATTCATCTCTATGCCTACACGACAGCCTTCTGGGACTTCGGGATTTGTCCCTCCACCCCTTTGGCTCCATTGGTCTCCTCCTTCCCTCCGGCTCTGCCTTGAAACCAGCAGCGACCGGAGACTTAAGGGAAGGATATTTTCCAATTCATCAATTAATTGTATTGGGACCAGGCACAGGTAGGAGAATGGGTGGAGCTCCACTCCATGCCATCATACTCCAGTAAGATTCCCTCATCAACGGATGCCCCTAAATATGATGTTCTCTTTGCATGGGGCCTCTTTCCTAACTAATTACATAGTAATAATAGTTGTGGCCTAGTGGTTAGGGAGTCGGGCTTCTAATCTGAAGGTTGTCGGTTCGATTCCCACACCGTCAGGAATTGAAAATGGGGATTGTGAATAAACAACTCTCTCTCTACCTTCTATACCATGACTAAAGTGTCCTTGAGCAAGACACCTAACCCCTAATGGCTCCCCTTGTAAGTCGCTTTGGATAAAAGCGTCTGCTAAATGATGAAAAATGAAATAATAATAATATAATTATGTTTAATAAACCATTTATACAGTAAAAACTGGAAAATATATTAACATATCTGTGTACTTTTTTCTACCCACCACTAAGATGTATAAACCTAAAGAATATAAAAAAATAACAAAATAACTCATTAATCCCATGATTACAGACCAGTATTTAAAACAGAATTGTCACACTCTGTACATGTATTAATAAAAATTTGGTTTTATTAATTCATTTGCATATTTAAATGTTTCACATTTTTCTCTGAACTTTTCATGCACCCTTAAGGCCCCCAGGACCTCAGTTAGAAAACTATTCAATGGCTTTTCACGAAGACTTACATTCAAGCTATTTTAAGGCACGAATGCATTTTTTTTCACAGGAAAAGTTTAAATGTGTAATTTCAGTGATCAATGGTGAGTTTTAAGGGATGAGCTGACTTTTTAACTTTAAACACTAAAAAGGGGAAACACAAAACATTTACAACAGCAAAAATCATCAGTAACAGTAAAAAAAAAAAATACATGAAAAGAAACATATGGACAAGATGCCCGACTTAACATTCATTGGATAACTATATGAAAAAATATGATGTTTAAATTTGAACTATTTTATTTCCTTCTTATAACTGAAGGTCAGGCTTTTCACTCATAATTAGTGAGATACAATTATAACCCTTGTGACAACTAGCCCCGGTTCCCCTATGGACGCACGGTGCTCCGGTGTCTGTGATTGGTCAGCACCTGCTCACCTCCTTCATCCAAACTGACATGAGTTGGAGGAAATACAGGCAGCATCCCCCCCACCCCCACCCCCACCCCCCCATCCTCACTTCGCGTCTGCGCTGCTCCCTCCACCGCATGTGCTTCATTCTCAATGGTAATGCTACAGTGATCCGAAGATTCTCGCAGTTTTAGACAGCGTTATCCTCATCCTCACGAGACATGCGTATGCAACTGACTATTGGAGTGTTGATATTGTTTCTGGCGGTGCGGCGAACGCACGCGACTGATTCCAGCAGCGCTCATGACACCTCTCAAGAGAGATCGCTGAACATCCAGAAGAGAAGACTCTCTCTGCAGAACACAGGTAGCGACTATCAGAGCTTTTGCGCAGTGCATGCCCAGAAAATCCACGACTGCTCATCTGTGCGCGTGGCTGTTTGAACTGTTGGTGTTAAAGCCGTGTGAAACTTTTATGTTCTATCAAACAACTTATCTCCTGCTGGTGAGCACAGCTACATTAAAAACGTTTTTAATACGTTTTTCCCACACGTACTTCATTTGACAGATGGCATAAGGTTTTTTCAATGTAATAAATATGTATTTTTACACCGTTGCGTAAACGTTTTTATGACGTTGTCATCACGTCACCTCGCAAAGTAGATCAAATGTGACACTTTAGTGTTGTGTTTTTATATTTCTGACTGGTTTTTATATATATATATATACACACACACATATTGTAATATGAGTAACCAGCACACCATAGATATTTTTCTTAATTTTCCCTTACCTGTAGATACAGCTAAATGATGTTTTGAAAATTATGATGGCATTGTATTTCATAATTTATTATTATTATTTATTAATCTACCTCAGAAATTTGTTTGGCAAACTAGCATTCAAAATGTTTTAATGTGGCATGGTTGTTTTAGTATTTTCTGTTTCATTCAAATATACAGATAATAAAAACAATTTGATCTGGCTTTGTTGTGGTAGTAAAAACAGGTAGGTGTTTTCAGAACTTTTTTTTTTTTTTTTAAATATTTAATTTTTTTTTGTTATATTTGATTATTTCATTGCAATTGTGGCATAGTTTCTAGAGCATTTTTAAAACGTTTTACCACGTCACCTAACTGCAAATGTTTTCAGTTGTTTTAAAAATCGTAAAGCTTGAATGGGAATTTACACGCGGTGAACATAACACTGCATTTGAACCTTACCAAAGTCCACACAGACAGTGTCACAAACATATCGGACGTAGAACTTCGTGATTTTGAACGTTCTCAAGCACAATCTTTCAAAAAAAATGTCCTTGTTACCCATTGTGGTGTAGTTTTTCAACACAATATATACTAATTACCCCTTAAAATGAATTACAGAAAAATACTGTAAAAATTCTACAGTAAAAACTTTGTTCACTTACTATATGCAGTAAATGGTTTTCTGTTATATATTGTGAAATTATTATTAGCAAGTAAAATTATGAATTACCTTATAATTTATGGTGAAAAAAACAGTAAAAGGACATTCCCTGAAATCCCTGTGTGCACTTCTGTAATACTAATCTAGTGGTTTGCATTTAATGATGACATTTCCTGAATACTTTGCTATATTGTATTTGTCAATCCTTGCAATTAGTGTACTTGTTCTTTATTATTTTCCTGGCTGTTCACTTGTCTTTAATAATAAGTAATGAAGTGAATAGTTTTGTATAGTAATATATCAACTAAATCTTTATCCACGTGTCCAAAAAAAAAAAAAGCGTTTTTTGTCAACACTGGTGTTTGTCAGGAGTTGCTTGTCTACACTAAAATGCTTAAAGGTTTAAAAGTTTCTGACTGGTTTTATATATATATATATATATATATATATATATACACACACACACACACATATTGTAATCTGAATAACCAGCACACCATAGATCTTTTTCTTAATGAAGCAGTGATTCTGCTTGTTAACAGCAGGTGTTCATCATTAATGCTCAATCATCGCTTAATTAATTGCTTAATTATCTCGTTAACTTTAACTCTGCTTCAGTGTGACTTTAACTCTATTTAGAGAGGGACCAAATGTTATCTGAGTAGAGCTGATTTAACTCTGGGGTTTTTACTGTGTAGGCGTAAGATTTAGTCTCAGACTTGCGCTACGCCCAGATGGTGCAACGGGTATTAATTCTACGCAGGACTTTTACGTTAAGCTTAGTCTGTACGTCCAGCTGGTGCAACCGGCCCCTGGTGTTGTATGGATTACTTTTATGATGAATGGATGTGCTTTTTGGAGCTTCAAAAACGCTATTCAATGCCATTACAAAGCTGGGAGGAGCCAGGATATTATTTAATATAACTCTGATTGTGTTTGACAGAAAGATATATATACCCAGGAAGGCTTGAAGATGAGGAAATTAAGAGATAATTTAGATTTTTGGGTGAACTGTTGCTTTAAATCACCTTTCTGTGCATGCATAAAATGTAATAAAATCTCACTGAGATGATACTGAGACCAGACATAACATTCTCACTTGATTATTTTATTAGCAAAATATCCCACCACTCACTGGAACTTCCACACTCTAAGAAAAGCTAGTAAAAACTGGAGTTGAGCAGTGTTAATATGAAGGAATTTTCTGCATCAGGCGTTTTACTTGTATTTTTAATTACGCATTGCATTGTGCTCTTTTATGGTTAAAGGAAATGCTCGTAAAATGAAATGACGCCTTTTCGGGTTTTCTGCACATTTTTTTTCTAACAGTGCAAACGACCTTCCGTTTACGGTATAATACCGCAGAACAGCAATACTTGCAGGAATTTAATATAAAATAACAGCTTTATCAACACTATGAACGTGAATAGCATGCAAAACAATGCAGGAACAACCATAGATATCTATAGATTATGCATCACATAGTTTTCAAAGTCCACACTACAACACGAAAACCATATTTTCAAATGTATGAACAAAACAAAAACGTCTCAGTTTGGATGGAAGGCTAAAATGTAGAGGAAAAAGATGCTTTTTCACATTAATAAATCAAATGTGTTACTCAATCCTGTTACCTTTTATATAGGTAACAGGACTGAGTTTTTAGGATAGAATTAGCAAATACATATAATATAGCCACACGGCCTATATGCGAATACTATGAGGACACTGAGAAAAATGTAGTGAATTACCAAAAATCCGTGTTTTTAAAATTAACAAATAACATCTAAGAAATTGTTTAGGTATCAGGACAGTACGTTAAGATTGACCTTCCCAGTTGCATTTATAATATCTTCAAACATACAGAAAAGAAAATAAGACCACACTTTGTGGAAGATCCAAATGCAATATCCTGTTGAAAAATGCGTCTTGTGGAATTTTCCCAGTTTTTCAAAGTGGGGAATGTGTGAGGGGAACCGGACTGAGTGAAAGCCTGGGGACTCGACTAAATTGTGCATTACGTCTAAAATATTACCGATTTCTTTTGATGTGATATGGAGGACACAACAATGCAAAAAAAAAAAAAAAAAAGATTTCTCAAGCATTTTAATCATATTTCATGTTAAAAATGTAACAAATGCTATTTTTTCGGTGTTTTAGGTAGTTTTTTTTTACTAATCAAGAGAAGCCAGTTTATCGTTTTGGAAAAATGGGGTACATTTAGCAATATAGCAGGTGAATTATGTATACGATGATGGCTATATTACGATGTTATGATGAACTATTTGCTTTTCTCCACTGACGTTATGAGGATGATGATTTTCAGAAGGCAGCTGTCTGACTCTGAGATGGCAAACAGGAACATGGTTTGTGTTACACTAGCAACACATTAGAAGCCGTTTGATAACTTAATCAAGCCAAAGGCCAATCATATCTATGACCGTTATGTGTCCGACGTTGCGATACATAAAACGCATTACCATTCTGATACATCTACTTGTAGTCGACCCTGTATAATTCTCTCTCCCTCTTATTCTGAATCAGTCTCTGGTTCAAACAGATATGACGTTTACTACAGTGAAATTGAGCGAGTGGATCAGGTATTCTGAGCTGGTGCGAGCGAGTGGAGGCGGGGCTAATTTGCATATTAATTGCTCTGCGTATACTAAATGTAGACTTATATTCAAGCTTTTTTTTCACAGGAAAAGTTTAAATGGATAATTTCAGTGATCAATGATAAGTTTTAAGGGATGAGATGATTGACTACAAGTAATAAAATGTATTTTAGAGTTAATTCTCTGGCATATTTGTGGTGGAACGTTCTCGGTAAAAAATCGGAACTGTTCGGTTCGGCACGCGCCTGCACTGCGGTTCATCCCAAACCTGATGACGCATCTATAATATGTTTTTTTTTTTTAAACAACAACGTGTAAAACAGACGGGTTCATCTTCATCTCTTGGGGTTCGGCTAGTATGTTTCAGTCGATGGATACGCATTCGGTTCTCCCAATACGCGATTATCAAAAGAACGTGGACAAAACAGTCACTTTTTGGCACAAATGTTAAATGCGAGCGCCGTATGCTGTCATTGAGACCTGAACAGCTCACGTTAAGATGTCTGTTTAAACTTAACTCATTTAAACGTTCAACCGTAAAACGCCAACGAGAACTTGAGGCGATTTGTGTGCGCGCGTACACGGAGCGCTCTCTTTCGAGCTTAAAACTTCCTGTAAATATTTGACTTTACATACAAATGTCTTTTTTTATTCTAATGTTCTGCTGAAGGTGTTTGTATATTTGTAAATGTTTCTTGAACAATTTTTTTTTTTTTTTAAATCTCTTTCAAGTCTTGCATCTGAACGGATAAATTCTCACAATTCTGACTTTATATCTCAATTCTGACTTTATATCTCACAATTCTGACTTTATATCTCAATTCTGACTTTATATCTCACAATTCTGACTTTATATCTCAGAATTCTGACTTTATATCTCAATTCTGACTTTATATCTCACAAGTCTGACTTTATATCTCACAATTCTGACTTTATATCTCACAAGTCTGACTTTATATCTCAATTCTGACTTTATAACTCACAATTCTGACTTTATAACTCACAATTCTGACTTTATATCTCAATTCTGACTTTATATCTCACAATTCTGACTTTATATCTCAATTCTGACTTTATATCTCACAATTCTGACTTTATATCTCAGAATTCTGACTTTATATCTCACAATTCTGACTTTATAACTCACAATTCTGACTTTATATCTCACAATTCTGACTTTATATCTCACAATTCTGACTTTATATCTCAATTCTGACTTTATATCTCACAAGTCTGACTTTATATCTCACAATTCTGACTTTATATCTCACAAGTCTGACTTTATATCTCAATTCTGACTTTATAACTCACAATTCTGACTTTATAACTCACAATTCTGACTTTATATCTCAATTCTGACTTTATATCTCACAATTCTGACTTTATATCTCAGAATTCTGACTTTATATCTCACAATTCTGACTTTATATCTCACAATTCTGACTTTATATCTCAGAATTCTGACTTTATATCTCACAATTCTGACTTTATATCTCACAAGTCTGACTTTATATCTCAATTCTGACTTTATAACTCACAATTCTGACTTTATATCTCACAATTCTGACTTTATATCTCAATTCTGACTTTATATCTCAATTATGACTTTATATCTCACAAGTCTGACTTTATATCTCAATTCTGACTTTATAACTCACAATTCTGACTTTATATCTCAGAATTCTGACTTTATATCTCAATTCTGACTTTATATCTCACAAGTCTGACTTTATATCTCAGAATTCTGACTTTATATCTCAGAATTCTGACTTTATATCTCAATTCTGACTTTATATCTCAATTCTGACTTTATATCTCACAAGTCTGACTATATCTTTACTTTATAAAAAGTCGCAGTAATCTTTTTTTCAGTGGCGGAAACAGGCTTCCATATATTTGTACTGTTTCTTGTAGTTAGATTATTTGATTTTCTTTTCTTTATTTTTATTTGACAATTGGGCTATTTTCTTTACTGAACATAGCACATACCGAACCGTACCGAAACCGTGACCCAAAAACCATGATATAAACCGAACTACGAGTAATCTGAACCGTTCCATCCCTAATATTTATACATATTGGCCTGGTTTCACAGACAGAGCTTAGATTATTAGGCCTTGGTTAAATTAAAACATTTAAGCAGTTTTCATAAATGTGCCTTTTACTGGACATATTTTAAGATCGGGCAATTTGCTTTCAGTTAAAAGCCTCAAACATGCATTTTAGTCTGGGACTAGCTTAAGCCTTGTCTGTGAAAGTGGGGGATAATGGCACCCATTCTGTGGAATGGCCCACTTACGTCCCTTAAAACTGAAGCATTTGTCAGGCAGCTTTCTAAAAACTGTAATGTGAACACTCAACGTTCTCTCCCTCAACCGTTCTCCAGCGGAGATTCAGCAGTGTCTGGTGAACGCCGGTGATGTGGGCTGCGGGATGTTCGAGTGCTTCAACAACAACTCCTGCGAGATCCGCGGACTCCATGACATCTGCATGACATTCCTCCACAACGCAGGCAAATTTGACTCCCAGGTATGACTCCTGGTAGGCTACGTGTAAACTGTAATGCCATTTAACATTTTGTTGGAGTTGTATCTTGCCTTCTTTCCACTGAGAGCTGGCAGTTTGCTCACTACGTCCATATCATTAGACATACTTGAGCTGAAACGATCTTGGTTTGCATGTTGCCATCAACCGCATGTGTTGATGAACGACTTATGCATCACCACAGGGAAAATCGTTCATCAAAGACGCGCTGAAGTGTATGGCTCATGGACTGCGCCACAAGTTCAGCTGCGTCAGCCGCAAGTGTCTGGCCGTGAAAGAGATGGTGTTCCAGCTGCAGCGCGAGTGTTACGTCAAACACAACCTCTGCTCGGCCGTGAGGGAGAACGTCAACGTCATGGTGGAGATGATCCACTTCAAGGACCTGTTTCCTAAAGGGTGAGTCCTTCAGTATATTGGGTTGTGCCATATTGGCAAAACCAATGATATGCCAAGATATTTTGCTACTTTGTCGACATCGATAATAAGACAATATTTTGCGGAGTGCGTCTTTCCTCGTAGGGGTGATTTTTGGCACTTCCAGGGGTTCTTTATACTGGAAAAAGGTTCTTTAGAGTTTTAAAATGTTCTTCACACTAAGCAAAAAAGGGTTAGTTCACCCAGAAATGAAAATGCTGTCATTAATGAGTCGTTCCAAACTTTTATTCATCTTTGTAATACAAATGAAGATCTTTTTAATGAAATCTGAGAGCGCTCTGTCCCTCCATTGACTGAAAACTTCATAAAGAGACCGTAAACTAATCCATATGTGGTTTAGTCCAAACTTTTCTCAAGAGATCCGATCGCTTTATATGATGAACCGATTTAATTTAGGCTTTTATTCACGTATAAACATTCATCAACTCACACATCAGTTGTGGGAAACGGAAGCTCAAGCATTGCGTAGCTGTCTGGATTTCATCTAAACTATCTTCATTTGTGTTCCGAATATGAACAAAGGTCTTACAGGTTTGGAATGACATGAGGGCAAGTAATCACTGAGAGAGTTTTCATTTTTGGGGTGAACTTATTCCTTTAAGAACTGTGCAAGTGCATCGCAACGAAAAAAATAAAGATTCCAAAATGGGGTTAAGAGCACAAGGATAATTGTTTCTATGCATGCATTATCTTTGTCAAATTCTTACATTTTTATCAATAAATTTAATTAGATTAATAAGACATTATAGGCTGTTACCAATCAAATGAAATCAATATCAATGAAATCAATTTTTGCAATGCAGAAGTGCAACAGAAGCATTTAGATTTATTTACACTGAAATTACAACTCCGTTGATGTTAAATGAGATTGTTTTAAAAATATACAGTACTGTGTAAAAAAGTTTTTTAGGGCAGGTGAAAAAAAAATGCTGTAAGTAGAAATTCAAAAAAAAATAGACATAAATAGTTTATTATTATCAATTCACAAATGCAAAAAGGAGTGAACAGAAGAAAAATCTACATCAAAAATCTAATTCATGTGTACCCCTTTGCCTTCAAAACAAAATCAAATCTTCTAGGTACACTTTGCACACATTTTTTTTGAGGAAACTCGGCAGGGGTTGTGCCCAAACATCTTGGAGTGGAGAACACAAGTTCCTTCCTGGATTTAGAGGCAGCTCATTGCTTTCTCTCTCTTCTGTAATCCAGACAGACACTCGATGATGTGTGATGTTGAGGCCAGGGGGGGCCATGGGCCATATTCCAGGACTCCTTGTTCTTCTTTACTCCTTGATAGTCTTTAATGACTTTCTTTTGTTGTTTGTCGTTGTATGTTTGTTGTCATGCTGCACATGCTGCAGAAAATCAGATGGGGGATGCCTGGTATTGCATGATGGATGAATATCCATGATACTTCTCAGCATAAGCATACCATTCAGCATTGATATCAATTCAAATCATCAAACTCCATTGCAGCCACCCAACTTGCAAGGAACACAAACTTCACCTTCACTGTTGCCCCTGCAACACACTGTTTCTCTGCAGACACTCAGCCCTCACCTTCGCCTCGCGGCTCTCGGCGAACAAACTCTTTCCAAACCAGAATTTTTCAAGTTTTGACCATTCAAACCAGAGCACCTGCTGCCATTTTTGCTCACCCCATTCCTGTGTTTTTTTGCATTCCTGTGTTTTTGTTTCTTGTTTTTTGTTTGGAGGTATGCTTTTTCGACGCACTGAGGTTTTTGCTTTTGGCTCTTCCATGAAGGCCACCCAAACTTACAGGTCTGTTTTCTAGGTCTGCCCCATTTTTTGTACCAGGGACCACTGATTTCTTGCGATTCGAAGGCTATGCTCGAAGGCTTGCGATCTTGATGGAAGTAAGTTCATTTGCTGCAGTGTTGTACTGGGCATCCTCAACGGCCCTCCTTGCTTTGTGCTCCTTGTCTACTTTGTGCCAACTTTTGGCTCTTTTCAAAGTGCTTTGACAGCACAATTTCTGCCCCCTCTTCTGAAACTGTACTGGACTTGAGATCTTCTGCTTGCGAGAGTCCTTGTGTCTGTGTGCTGTCTTGTTGTGTGTCTCAGTCTTGCTATTTCTGTCTATGCCTGCTGTATGAAACTTGCTTTGTTACCTCCTCAGCAACTTCACCTTGTTAGCTGTCCTCACCCAGTTTTTTTTCCTCCCAACTGTTTAATGTGTGTTTGTTTTCAGTTTATATTGATGTGATTTCACATTTGAATTGAATGTATGATGTGTTAGCTTAATTGTTGACTAATTAATTAATCAATATACCAACTATATGCCTACAAAAATCCCTGACTTTGTTGCAAGGTGAATGAAGTGATTGAGGTCTTTTTTTTTGAGTGTTTGATTTAGATTTTTCTTCTGTTTTTGATTTTGATTTTTCTTTATTATTCACTATATTAATTTATTTTGTAATTTATATAATCTATTACCAAGTTTTTTTTGTTTTTTTTTCACTTTTTTGTTCATTTTTCACACCTGCTGGTATATATTTGTAATTTTATATTAATGATATATAAACTGATACTTTTAAGTCACCGTGAAATCACAACTCTTATTTTTTAATGGAATATTACAGTGTTTATTGCAGCGACATCTCTTCTCTGATGATGCGATTACTGGCGCGAGGGCGGGGCATCCTGTCACTCCACCAATAGCAAACCACAACCATCTATCCCAATCTATTCATCAAGTGCCACCCTACATTTTTATTGTTGGAGAACTCGGATGTATGTCACAATAAGAAAAGAACTCTGCTTTAGTTACAACTATTTTCATTGGTGATATAGAGCAAAAACAGACGATACCGTGTCTAAAATGTAACTCACGATATTTACTTAAAGATCAAAGCTGTATGTCATATTTACAATTAATGTGCTGATAATTGGGGAAAAACAGCATGCTTTTGCAGACTGTGTGAAATGCTCGGTAATTATTTAAACCACGATACGATATTATCGTAGACGATACATTTATCGCATTATCGGAGACAATACATTTCGCACTCCCCTACTTCAATATCAGACATGAGTAACAAGGTTTTTTCTTTCCTAACTCTCTCCTTTACCGGAAGGCCCCACGTGGAGTTGGTGAACATCCTGTTGGGATGCGGCGAGGAGGTGCGCGTCGCCATCGGCCGGCGAATACGAACTCAGTGCGAGCAGAACTGGGGAGCTCTGTGCGGGAGCCTGAGTCTCTGTGCCCTCGGAAAGGTGGAGAACCAGGCCAGTTCCACCCTCGCCCCTGTCCCAGACGTCACCACCCCACCTGGAGCCAACGGCAACTCCCTCCCTCCTGCGAGCCAGCTTCTCCCCGAGGCTGATGGCGAAACAGTTTGGACGCTCACAAAAGGAGATGAAGATGAACATCAGTCCTCAGGTCCTCAAGACAATGCGGAAAAAGAGCTGAAGAGGTCTCTGAATGCCACCAAAAGGAGGTGAAGGGAAGGGCCTCGGTGCGTTTAGCCCACACATAGCCTACACTACAGGTCAGAAGTTTGGAAAAATGGAGGGTTGGTTTTTTTTTGGGGGGGGGTTATGTTTCTGAAAGAATGCTCACCAAGACAGCATTTATTTGATCAAAAATACAGTAATGTTGTAAAATATTATTACAATTTAAAGGGGACCTAAATGCCCCCTTTGACTGTGAAGTTTCAGCTCAAAATACCCCGCAGATCATTTATTATAGCTTGTCGAATTTGCGGTGTGGGCAAAAACACGACGTTTTTGTGTGTGTCCCTTCAAATGCAAATGAGCTGCTGCTCCCCAACCCCTTTCCAAAATGGGGCAGAGCTTTAAAAGCTTCCGCTTCGGTTGCTCAACAACAACAACAAAGCTGGAGAATCTCACGCAGCCAAAATGTCGATTGTCAGTAACGGTGTTCAGCCTTACTTTGATTCAAACCGGAGTCGACACTGATGGAGAGACTCAGGAAGTACCTAAAACACTCTATTACGACTCTTCCTCTTCCCTAAAGCAGCCCAACATGTGAGTTTTTGGGGGCGGGGTTTATGTAAATGTTAGGGTTAGTGATGTTACTAAACTGGGAAGAAGTTTGTTGTAGTCCTTACACAGAGAATTCTGTAAAAGAAAATATCTTCCTTGGCACTTTGAGATGTTATTTCTGCTCAAACAGCAACATTACACACTAACTAAAGTTAGAAAAGTGAAATCATAATGAAGGACCCCTATAAAAGAACTGTGAATATATTTAAAAATTTAACATTCTCAGCATCACTTCAGTCTTCAGTGTCACACGATCCTTCAGAAATCATTCTGATGCTGATTTGCTGCTCAGTTATTACCCATTGCTATTATGGAGGACCAGAAGTGCCACATTAAAATAAAACGATGAATCAATTAATTCATTTAATAATTCACACATAAAATGTAAATAAATAAATCACTTTAAAATAGACGTATTTAAAGTTGTTTATTTAATTCCTGTTTTTAAACATAGATTAATAGAACAATAAAAAAATACATTTGTAAATCATTTTAAATGGCTTTTTAAAACACTTTTTTAAAAAAGGATTTGCCAATTGAAAAGCGTTTGGCAAACCGAGAGAGAAAAGCAATTGGCAAATCCTTTTTTTAAAAAGCGTTTTAAAAAGAGATTTAAAAATGTATTTTTTTTATTGTTTTATTAATCTACGTTTAAAAACGGGAATTAAATAAACAACTTTAAATACGTCTATTTATTTGCCTATTTAAAAGTGATTTATTTATTTACATTTTTATGTGTGAATTATTAAATGAATTAATTGATTCATCGTTTTATTTTAATGTGGCACTCCTGGTCCTCCATATGTTATTGGAGCTAAATTATTAATAATGGTTCTTATTGTTTTTAATGTTGAACAGCAGTTTTGAAACCATGCTAAAAAAAAATTCAGGAATATTTGTACTATAATAAATGTCTATACTGTAACTTTTGATCAATTAAACAAACAAAAAAAATCTTGCTTACACATCTTTGATTGGTAGGTGTACCAGATCTTCAACTTAAGAAATGTCTCTTGAGCAGCAAATCGGCATATTAGGATACGTCTACACGAAAACAAAGTTTAGCTTTGTACAGATGACAACGTTATCAAAACTGTCCGCGAAAATGACTAAAAACACACAAGTAGCCCGCGATGTCACTTTGTAAAGAAAGCCTGCGCACTTACACACTCCTTTATAGAGCACTCGCGCCAAATGCACATGCCTATCCACCTTTTTTCTTTTTCTTTTTTACAGTTTACTGCACTTCGACATTCTTCTCATTATTTCCCTATAGCAGCTAATAAATCTCGCACATTCACAGAAAACACGGTGAAAAATGTTCAAAAACTCGTGTTTTCAGCCCACCAGAACACCGTTGTCGTGTAAACGAATGACCAAAACGCATAAAAAGTTGAAAATGGTATAAACGGCCCCTTCAATTGGTTTCTGAAGGATCATGTGACGACTGATGACTGATGCTGAAAATGCGTCTTTGATCACAGGAATAAATTACGGTTTACAATATATTCAAATCGAAAAGACCACTTTTAATTTGTAATAATATTTCACAATATTACTGATTTTACTGTATTTTTAATCCTTGGTGAGAGACTTCTTTCGAAACATTTCAGAAATTGTGCCAAACGTTTGACCTGCTCTCCTTCTCTGCCTCACTCAAGGACAAATAAGCATCAGTCTCCAGTGATTCTATAAGAGCACCAGCGATGACAGGGTATTTCAATGTGATGTTACATTTAGAGCTGCCGTCGGTCATTCTGTGAGAACATGGACTGGTACAGTATTTGATAGGAGCCTCAAAAAATTCGCAATATTTCCGAGGCGCTTCACCCTTTGGAGATGTATTTGTAGATTGTGGAGTAAGTGCATTCCTCAGACTGCAGACTCTTCAGAATGCTTAGAGGGAGTCTGTCAGGCTGCATTTCTCAATTGCATTATTACAAAAACCGGCCTGGTGTTTTTGTGATGACATTATTCCATAAGCTCAGTATTTGTCCGCTTTGAAGCCTGGCCACAGGAACATGGGTCACCCTAAAATAAAAAGAATTACTTGTGTATTACGAAGCCTCTGACGTAGGCTATAGTGGCCTCGGATTAAGAATTCGCTCTCTCTCGCATTTGGTAAATTGTGGTTTTAACTAAAACAAGTGAAGAAATTATTACAACAAGGCTGAGATTTAGTAAAACGATGAAACAAATTATTACATTGTGCGCATGATTTACTTAAAATAAGGAAATTAATTAGTAAAATGTGCTGATTAGGAGGTTGTTGAATGATATACATATTTTTTCCCTGCTTGTCATGTGATGAATTTTGTATTTTTAAAAAAAAAAAAAAAATCAGTTTAAAATAATTTATTATATTACCATTTAAAAGTATGGAGTTTTTTTTAAAAAAAAAAATACTTTTATTCAGCCAGAATGCTTTTACACTACCTATAAAAAGTTTGGAAACATTACAATTTAATGTTTTTGAAAGAAGTCATCAAAATACAGTGAAAACAGAAATATTGTGAAATATTATTACAAAATAAAAGAACTGTTTGTCATTTGAATATATTTTAAAATGTAATTTATTTCTGAGATGCAAAGCTGAATTTTCAGCATCATTACTCCAGCCTTCAGTGTCACATGATCCATCAGAAATCATTCAAAAAAAAAAAAAAAAAAAAAATATTATTATTATTATCAATGTTGAAAACAGTTGTGCTGCTTAACATTTTGTGGAAATGATGACACTTGTTTCAATTAATATTTATTAAATTTATCAAGACATGTTTTGTAACAAATAAATGTCTTCACTGTAACTTTTGATCAGTATATTATATATATATATATATATATATATTACTATAATATTACTATATATTTTTTTATTATCGTACCACAAATGTGTGAATGGTTTCATTGTTTCCACAAAACTATTAAGCAGCAAAAACAACATTTTCAGCATTGATAATAATCATAAATGTTTCTTTAGCAGTAAATAAGCATATTAGAATGATTTCTGTCACAAGGATCATGTGACACTGATGATCTTGAAAATTTAGCTTTGATCACAGGAATAAATGACATTTTTCTATGTATTAAAATAGAAAATTATTTTAAATTGTTATATTTCTATTTTTACTGCATTTTTGCTGAAATAAATGCAGCCTTGTTCTTTCCAAAACATTAAAAATGGTAACATTATTTTTTTTTTGTTGTTACTTTTTATAAATCAATCCTTGTGAATCCTGTTTACACAAAAATGTTACGCAGCACAAGTGTTTTCAACTTCATAATTATAATAATAATGAAATATTTCTTTAGCAGCAAAACTTTAGATCATGTGACAGTGAAGACTGGATTGATGATACATTATAAATTAACATAGAAAACAGTTATTTAAAATTGTAACACTATTTCACAATATTTTTGATCAAATAAATGCAGCCTTCTTGTGAATAAGAAACTTACGAAACAAACATTTGTAACACTAGGAATTTTAGATGTTCATTTGAAGGGTAAATATGCTAAATTGTCATGACCTTAATGCATTTCACTGTTTTTCATTGGAAGTAATTATTTTTACTCAACTGAACAATTGATGAAAATCTTCATTTTCTTTATTGTGTAGATCTTTCTTTTGATTTTGGGGTGACATATGGATGTGGAAGTGTCGTTGACGGGCACAGCTCGAGTGTTTCGTGCAGTAAGACGTGTCACTGTTGTCAAAGCAATGTGACATATGTAGTAATATGTAAGATCAGATTTCATATTTTTCTTGCTTAGAATTCAGAATAGACATTTTTCATACATGATGAAAGCCTATGCCTTCTTGGATAGAGTACAGTCACATACGCAAACATCTGAAAATATGATATAATATGCAGAACGCTGATTTTGGACCTACCTCATCTCTGTAACACGCACCTGTTCTGATATACTGTATAATGTATTGCATAAAACTTAGAATGCATCCCCATATTTTCACAAGGCAACTTGGTCAATGCATAGACTCACTCCCCACTGTTTCACTGTGCATCTTGTAGATATTTCATTTATCATTTAAATTAATTTCTTCAAAGTTATGCATGAAGTGAATCTTGTGGATTTTTATTTTGAAGTCAGTTTCATTGCAGCCACTATAGAGTGCTGATAAGTGATTTTCTATACATGCTTAAGCTATTTATTTTATTTTTTTGTTCTTTTATTATGTTGTTCAGCAACTATTTACATTTTTATTTGGGATGTGTATCAAAGTAATCAAATGTATTCATAGAAAAAATGTTTTTTCACAATAAATTAACCTCATATTCATTTTTTTGGCCTTTTGTGCATTCAAAACATCGCCGCTACTGACAGGTTATGAAGAAATAAGTTATGAAGATGAAGCAATGAAACAAAATGACATTACCTGGCAGAACACACGCACACAAGCATTTCGACATGCATAAAACAAATTTATGTCCTTAATTAGTCACTGTCATGTCAATCTAAAACCTCCAAGACCTTCATTAATCTTCAGAACAAAAATTAAGATATTTTTGATGAAATCCGAGAGCTGTCTGGCCTCAGATAGACAGTCATAACCACTTTCAAGGCCCAGAAAGGTAGTGAAAACTAGGGCTGCAACTAACGATTATTTTTCCGATTAATCGGATAAAAATCCTAATTTTCTTTTTTTATTATTTTATTGACAAAAAACACATTATTGCACATCCTGCCCAATGTTCTTCAAACAAATGTGCCAAATGAACGCTATGAACACATACAGTGCTTAATGTGTTAGACTACCCGTCGCAGAAAAGAGAACACAAATATTTTAGGGATCTGACAAAAAGTCATTATTAACACAATGTCCAAAAAAACTTTATATTTAGTTTGGCCTCCTTTGGCTTTGATAACAGCTGGCATTGTTTTCATGTACTTTTCCACAGTCTCTGTTTTTGACCGTAATTGGGCATCTGAAAAAAAGATGCCCAATTTTCTGTCTTTCTTGTAAAACAGTAAATTTGAAAATTCATGACGACAATATTTATATTTTAGCATTAGAAATATTATTACTAATGGTGTTAACCATTACAGAAACATAAAAATGATTTTGGTAATCACCAGTACCATTAGTTTAGGTGGCGGTGGTCTAATAAATTTAAGCACTGTATATAGTGAATATAGTTTAAATCTCTACATTAAAAAAATAAGATAACAAAGAAAATCAAAAACTCAATGTTAACCAACAGTCAATCTGCAGGAAGACACACATAACCTCTTCCTGTCATTTCTTTATCCTGTAAATAATAGAAACGTCTTACATTTATTCAGTTACATGCTGTTATCCCTTACAGTTTCTACTCCCATGAATTCCTGAATGACATACTGATTTTTAAACCTAAACTGAACTGTCAACAACAGATATTTCAGCAAAATGTCTCCGCGTTCCATCCGACGCGGGTGCGCGCGCGCCGGCGCTCATTCAGTAATGTAAAGTTTCAGGACAAACCTTTATGCAAAACGGGAATCCTCGTGTGAATTTGACTGTACTGATAATGATATAGCCGTAGAATGAACGTTTTGCGCTGAGGACGCGCGCGCATCTGTCAAGCGCCTGACGGGGCAAGCCATGCTAAACACGGAGCTAATGCATTAGCCTGAAGCTTCAAATAAAGAGTTCTCATGTTTTGGGCATTTTGGATCGCGCACCTTTCCCGCAGCAGCGCACTCTGTTTCCTCCACTGTTTTTAAATGCATTTTGTCCATAGAAATGCGTTATTCAGTGCTGTAATTTGACAAGACTGGCGGACGTTTTGTGTGCACGTGGGCAGACCCGACTAATCGATCATGACAATCGTTGTCGATGATTTTCATAATCGATTATTATCGATTAATTGTTGCAGCACTAGTAAAGACATCGTTAAAATAGTCCATGCGACTACCGTTAACGTTGTGCGCGCAATCCAGGTTCTACATCAGAGCAGCGGCTCATTATTAGCAACACACGCATGCGTTGTGCTGATCACGTGAACAGCGTCGGCCAATAATGAGTCGCCGTTCTGTCGAAAGAACCTGCGTGAACAGCGTCAGAAATTGACATGGAAGTGAAGAAACTAAATAAAGTTGTTATTTTTGTTTGTTTTTGCGCACGAAAAGTATTCTCGTCACGTCATTACATTAAGGTTGAACCACTGTAGTCACGTGGACTATTTTAATGATGTCGTTACTACCATTCGTTACTACCATTCTGTAGAAACACTGGGACACTCCATTATGTAACAATACGATTTGATTTTGATTAAAAATAAGTCATTATGTGTGTTCGTCCAGTGGAAGACATTTGAACTTTAACATGAAGAGTGTCAAAGACTTTCTCTACAGTCTTAAAGGAACTTTGATAATGTTCAAGCCACTGAACAAACGTCTCCTGAACCGTGTGTTTTTCCTCTCGCTCTGTATGTAATGCAGCGAGTCCTCGCGAGCGCGCGGGGCGGGAATCAGGAGCGCGAGCAGCTGAAACCTCGCACGTGCGAAAGAGAACGTCCAAATAAAACTTCTTTGAAATGCAAAACTGATTTTCATTCGCTCGAAATATTTTCTTATTTGCGAGACGAAGATTTTCTCCTCAACTCAGTTCAGGCGCGCGAAATGCCCTTTTGCACACTCAAAATATGATCTTGCGCGCGCAAACATTTGGCAGAGATCCAATTCCACAGGTGGTACGCCTTTTCGGTTCTGCAAAGGGAACAAAGGAGCGTTTTATTCGGCCTCTGTTTAAAGTATTCCCATACTTTTGATCATCGTGGTCTGGGTTTTTGTGATTGAATGGAACTTTCTCCGTTTCCAGGAGCAGAAGCCGCCATTACGCCAGATGAATGTAAACAGTGTGACGCGTCGACGCATTTCACGCACCTAGACGTATTTTCGTAGTCGACGTAATCGATGACGTCGACGCGTCGTTGCAGCACTACATGACAGTGGTGGTTAAATTACCGTCAATGGAGGAGGAGTCAAAGAGCTTTCGGATTTTATCAAAAAAATCTTAATTTGAGTTCCAAAGATGGTCTTACAGGTGTAGAACAACATGGGGGTTAATGACAGAATGTCCATTTTTGGGTGAACTAACTCTTTAAACATCGCAGTAAGTCAAACCCTCTAGTGTAAAGGCATGAATTTGCATCTCCTTCAGCCTGAGGCTTCTTTTTACTTTGGGTATGAAAGGGCCTTTACATTTGCCAAAACAAATTTTGCTTGGTTTTTGTTATTAAAAGGTGAGAAAAAGTTACGCAAAAGTAATGTAAAAATACTTCTTGTAAAAATTAATCAAGTAATCCAATTAAGGGAGTAACATTATTGTAAAGCATTACTTTTAAAAGTAACCTTCATTTACAGTGCAGGCTGTTCTTTGAAATGAAAATAATATTTCACAATAATACTGGTTTTACTGTATTTTCGATCAAATGTACGCACCAGCGATAAATTAGTCCGCATAAGAGACTTCCAAAAAAAAAAAAAAAAAAAAAAAAAACGTAATATTTCCTTAACTTTCGACCCGAATAAAGGACAAAACTAATCAGTTCTAAATAAAGTCAGCTACTTGGTAAGACAAATCCAGACACATATTGCAGTAAAAGAAAAAAAAGAGATACAACACCCTCTAGTGGTTCATTCCACTAAAGAGCATGAAAGACTCTCAAAACATGTTGGATGTTAAACAGACTAAAATCAAGCTCCCAGGTCTTCAATGGAGAATCACTATTCACCTAAATCAGGTGTTTTCAACAGGGTTCACTGGAATAGCAATCATTACTGATGCTGTAAACAACATGAGAGATGTCGGATAATATACATTTTCATTATATTCTAATGAGTTGCAGATTCAGAATATCTATTATTCAGTACAGCAGTTACACATCTTTAAGGTTGGTCTGAACTTTACGCACACATTACCAAACCGAAACATCGAAACATTTCATTACTGTACAAACAATGATTACTTAATATGAAAATGCAATCAGTAAGACTAATGTAGTAAAAGTGCATTTATTTGCTTCTGTTTAGTGAACGCTTCAGTAATCGTGTCCCTAGAGAATGTTGAAGCTTCGGCCGTCACACTTAAGGGTGGATGACGGAATTCTCATTTTGAGAAAACCATTGGTTTAAGAATTGTTGGGCCAATTTGGGTTGTAACATTCACAGAATGATTTCTGGAAAGCAGTCGGTTGACACAGTTCACTTTTCCACTAAATGAAGGGGAAGAGTCTCTTTTTCAGGATGTAGAGCACTGTAGCCAGAAACAGAGCGAGAGCTAAAAAGATCAGCAGTTTGTCGGTCAGTTCACGCCGGTTATATTTCAGGATAAGTTTTCGCCCCAGGTGAATGGTTCCCGTCATGGCCTTAAACTCTTCATTTGTCTCTTGTACGGTTCTTGAGGATGTGGCTGGAAAGAGAGCAAAAACTTCAACTTAAGGATGGTGGAAAAGTTCAATGAACAGATGGAAATGTTACTTTTCCACTCATACTTATTCAGTTTGGATAAGGTGGATCATGCAATGCACTGCAAAAAGGCCTGTTTCCATTAAAATAGCATACAAATTCATGTGAAGTTCTCCTATGCGCACAAATACGAAATAATCCACGCAATTATTAGTGAATGACAACCACTGCTCCAGAAGTCTTATGGTTTGTTCAGAAGCAACTTTGCGAACCCTGATTATCAGTCCCTAACTGCTACTTACCTTCTTCATTCCTATAGAATGAGTACGGGTGCTATTTTGTCACCCATGGCTTCTCCATTTTGGCCTAGTTTTTGTGAAATAAACAGCGTTGGGGTCGCATTACAAGTAACTTGAGTTATGTAATCGGATTACTTTTTCAAGTAACGCATTACCTTTTCAATTTACAACAATATATCCAAGTTACTTTTTCATATTTATTGAAGCTTTACGAATCTTTTGTTTCGAATCACTGGTTCGGAGAGTGTAACAAACTGTCAAAGTCACGTGATTTGAGTAAACGAGGCTTCGTTACGTCATTCGAAATTTCAGTGGTTCACGTGACTTTGGCAGTTTGATACACACTCTGAACCGCTGATTCAAAAAAAAAAAAAAGATTTGTAAAGCTCTGAAGTTTCATGAAACATCGCCTAGATCAGGGTTTTTCAAACTTTTTGCGTGTGTGGACCACTATTTGTAATCAAAAAATTCACACATAATAAAATGTCTACACACAGACTAAATAGGCTTACAAGCACTACTATAACTAGCTGAAACCTAATGCTAAATAGCTTTCACAGTATTTTCTTTTTCTTTGTTGTTTTCAGATGAATCTGGCTCATAGATGCATCCGACTCACTGTGAATCTATCCACCGATCCATAACGACACCGAACTTGAACGTCACGGCCGAACACCACTGGCCTATTTTAGTAATCGCACAATAACTTGACAATTGAATGCAAATGTTATATCAATATAGGCCTACATATTCTTTTCATTTTTTTTTATGGGAATTTCCTGGTAAAATGAAGGTAAAATATTATTTTATTTTGCCTTTCCACGGACCACCTGCAGTACCCTCACGGACCACAGTTTGGGAATGACTGGCCTAGATATTGTTGAATAAAGTCGTTATTTTGTTTTTTTCTTCACAACATTAATGTTGAACCGCTGTATTCACATGAACCGTTTTAAATATGTTTTAGTAGCTTTCTAGGCACTGGAAGTGTAAATTACCTTGCTGTCAATGCAGGACTCAATGAGTCATAAATATCTTTTGGGTGAACTATTGAATTTTTGGGTTTCATTTTTGAGTTGCGCCCTCTACTGTACAGGCGTAAATATGCATTTCCTTCAGCCTGAGGTTTTTTCTTTTCACTTTTGGTGTGAAATGGCCAAAAAAGTACTTTTTAAAAAAATAAATAGCAAGCCCAGCGCAGGTGAGTAACACAAAAGTAGCGTAATGCATTGCTTTTCAAAAAAAAAGTAACGCAATTAGTTACCGTTTTAGGGAGTAACACAATATTGTAATGCATTACTTTTAAAAGTAACTTTCCCCAACACTGTAAATGAATAATGACAATGTGTAATGCGTCACATTCGTTATTCATCTGAGGTTGTATTTACCTCATTTTAATAGAACAAAAGAATAAACGTTTTCTAAGACTACTGACGTTTCTCAAACAAATCACCTATTTTGGACTATTTTGCACAATTTATACACATTTGTGAGTGAACCTGTCGTTTAATAGATTGACACTATTATATCATAATGGTGATGATATTAGGCACAATTTTTTTTTTTTTTTTTTTTTTTACCCAGAGTTCCGATGGTCTCCTCGCTCTGCTGCACCTGCTGTGACATCATTCGGCTGATGCTCATCAGACTCTCTGTGATGTCACTGGACGTCTGCACCAAACTCTCTTTAGTGGCCTTCCTGAACCCAAAACAACGCAGAAAAGTTTGAGAATATGGCTAAAAGAGTATTGGCTAACAGTATTGAGTAGTAAAAAATTCAAACACAATGACTTGATTCTGATTGGCTGAAAATAACTGCCCCTAACAGCAGCATGATTTACCTTTGTCTCACTGTGTCCCCTCCTTGAAGCAGTTCATCCTTCTCCAGATTATCAATGGCCAGTTTACAGGCTAGATTTGCCTTCCTCCACGCCATCTGGTTACTGGGACACGGGAGTAGTGATAATACTGAAATTACAGCATTACATCTGACATTCAGCACAATAAGAGAATCAGAGAATAAACATTGTTTTATTAACCTTAACATCTGCTTCCGATGGCCTTCCGTTTCTGTCAAGATGGCTTGCTTATCAGTCTCTCGGTCTTGTTCTTTCGCCATCTGTTCCATGTCCTATCAAAAACAAGTTTCGTTTTTTTCTAATATCAGCAATGTTAACCCCGTAAAGCCTGACAAATTAAATATTAGTCCGTTTTTTTTTGTTTTTTTTAATGGAACAGTTTATTGAACCATAAAAACAAAATATATAAAACAATTTCAAAGGAAAAGTTTTAAATTCTATGTTTTATATATTTGATACATCAGGCTTTTACTGCCCATGTACAGTAGTATGATATAGTGAGAATATGGAGCTCACATTAAAAGGGGGGGAAAACATACATTTTATGCAGAGGATCAAAAGGAACAAAAATATGCAATTATGTTGTTATTTATGTGGCCAAAAAGTAAGATGAAATGATGGCAGCTTGTAATGTAAATCAATGAGCTTTAGTTACTATGTCCGACAATCCATGTGCCACACATCATGTTCTCACGAAGTGAAAAACTCATCCTGGAGCAAAGAGGACACTGACAACGCGTCGACAGACAAGACAGAGCAGGTTACTTTTGATATGAAACAAAGTTCAATTTTCAAATATTGTAATTTTTTTAAGAAGTTTAAACAATAAATAACGTATAGTGGATCTCTTCATACTAGTTCATTTAGTATACAAGGAAGTTTCCGAAATTTGGTTGATTTGACACTGAATGACCAACTGATACATTCATATCAAGTATATATGGCAATATATTTAGATGTTTCAAATTATTATATCTAAAAATGTGACTTTCTTTTGTTAAATGTAAATTAACACAATATACAACAGTGTTTGGCAATGAAACGTGTCAGTGTCATCCATTCAATTATATAAATACCTGCAAAATAATCAATAATAATTCAATAATCCAAGCCAATTATAATGGATAATCATGATGGATATTATCCAGCTATCCATCACAAAATGGTTTGGGCTGGGTTACTTTTAAAATGTATTTCACTACAGATTACAAAATACATGCTTTAAAAAGTCATTTGAAACATATTTCGTTACATTACTCAAGTTTAGTAACTTCATCTAAATACTTTAGAACACTAATAAGTGTGAAACAAACACAAAAAAGGTCATTGTGAGTTTTTATCTCACAATTCTGACTCAGAATTGTGTGATATAGTTATAAAGTCTGAATTATGAGATATAAACTCACGATATTGAGAAAAGTCAGAATTATGAGATATAAACTCACATACTAAATTCACAATTGCAAGAAAAAAAAAGTCAGTATTGCAAGTTTATATCTCCCAATTCTGACTTCATAACTTGCAATTGTGAGTTTAAATCTCGCAATTCTGAGAAAAAGAAGTCAGAATTGTGAAATGCAAACTCACAATTGTGAGGGGAAATTTTTATATATAATTTATAATTTTTACAATTATAAAATGACTCACAAACAACTCTCACAAAACATGAAAACAGTCGTGGATCATCAGGTCATGACAGGACAGTTAAGTTAAGTTGATCTTGTCTAGTTCAGGACAGAACTAAATAAAAATAAAAAAAATTTTATGATCTCTCTTAAAAGTATTAAAATATTGATGAAACTTAACTCCGCTTTTTCAGACGGTCAGAGAATCACCAATTGCTGTTTAAATGACATTAAAACTCAAAGTAATCACTTTGGTAATCTAAAACACTTTTCAGATGGAACTAATCTGATTACCACCCATTTAAAATGGAACTGTAATGAAATACAGTCACTCAAATTTTGTATTTTAAATACGCAACTAAGTTACTTGTATTTCGTTACTCCTCAACCCTGATTATAAACACTTGGCATTAGCCACGTCATTAAATAAATAAATAAATAAATAAATAAATAAATGCGGATGCTTTAATGCAAAATAAAACTGCATTAAATATCAATTTTAAAATAATTAATTTGTTAATTATTCAAAAAAAAAAAAACTAACGCAAAATAAAAAAAGAGGAAAGTAACGTGGATTCTGGAAGCTTCTAATATTTCAAACTAACGTTAGTTCCTGTTAGACTGTTACCCTGACATTTCCTAACGGTTGAATGAAATGACAAATGTACCTGAATCCTCAGTCTCAACTGATTGAACTTCTCCTTCACGGTAGAGTTGAGCTCCATCAGCACCGCCTGTGGTCCACAGCACTCTCTAATGTCCTGACACGACAAAATAACACTTACTCAAACAAGACTTCACTGACTGACAAAGGCACGGCAATTATGACCACATCTTCGTATTTGCAAGGTTAGTTTCTCGGACAAGACTAACACCAAGACCCTGACAGATATGTCAATGTAATGAATAGTCTACCTGAATAAGAGCTTTAATTTCCAGATCGTATTTGACGATCTCTTGGCCACATATTCGGACGTGTACATCTGAAGCGGACGCCATCTTTGTTGTTATACGATACGTCAGAAGGTCCAAAAGTTAACGCATTTTCCCAACGCCTTTTTTTCTGGGAACAGAGACCGATGCGGTGCATACTTAACACTACTTTATAAAAGTATGCAATAAATGCAATATTTATTTATAAAGGGTTTATTACATTGAGGAAAAAATTAAAAAGTCATATGATGTTCTTTTCTACTACTTTATTAATCAAAGAATTATATATATATATATATATATATATATATATATATATATATATATATATATATTATATATATATATATATATACATATACACATACATATATACATATACATATGCATATATACATATACACATATACATATGCATATATACATATACACATATACATACATATACACATACACATATACATATACACATACACATATACACATATACATATATATATACATATATACATATACACATACACATATACATATACACATATACATATATACATATACATATATACATACACATATATACATATACACATATACATATACATATACACATATACATATATATATACATATACACATATATACATATACACATACACATATACATATACACATATACATATATACATATACATATACACATATACAAGTATATGTGTATATGTATATACATATATACATATATATATACATATACACATATATATATACATATATGCATATACACATATACATATATACATACACATATATACATATACATATACACATATATATATATACATATACATATACACATATACACATATACATATACACATATATATATACATATATGCATATACACATATACATATATACATACACATATATACATATACATATACACATATATATATATACATATACATATACACATATACACATATACATATACACATATACATATATACACACATATATACATATACACATATACATATATATATACACATATATACATACATATATATACATATATATACACATATATACATATACACATACATATATATACATATATATATACACATATATACATATACACATACATATATATACATATATATATACACATATATACATATACACATATACATATATATACATACATATATATATATATACATATACACATATACATATATACATATTTATATACATATATAAAAGTGAATATAAGTTAAGTTAATAAATATTTTATATTTATATTTTTTATTTAAAAAAATGTGACCAGCATTTTTACGTCACTATCAAAACAGTGTATGTTTTAGTCTGTTGGGACTGATTTTGGCCTCCCCCTTACATTTTTTATCTGGAAACATTCCTGTGTCCGTCCCGCTCATAGCCTCTCTTTCACAGTAGATAGGTACCATCGTTTTGTGTTAAATGTATTCAAAAGTCTGAAAATCTGTGTGTGACTTTGAGGAATGTCACTACCAAATTACCAAAAATTAAGCAATTAAGCAAACCTTTTTTGTGTTATTCCATTAAATTTAGTTTTTCTGTGTACATTTGTTCAAAACTGTGCAAGCTAACCATGTGCTGATTAGCATCTTTGAGCCAGATGCTAGTATCTGAAATTGTCACAACGGACACATGGTGAAGTTTCGGTTGTTACATCATTGTTTTTTGAGTATTATTCAATAACATTTTTTTTTTCTATGTACAACTGTTCAAAACTGTGCTAGCTAACCATGTGCTGATTAGCATCTTTGAGCCAGACTCAAAAGTACCTAAAATTGTCACTACCGAAACAGTCAAGACCGAAACATGTGATGAAGTTTTGGTTGTGACATTGTTATTCGATAAAGTTTAGTTGAGATAGAACTGCCAACACATTACTGTCACTGCAGAAAATGTGCAATCATGATTGTTTTTGTAATCAAAAATAAAGCATTTTGAACGATCAACTAAGATGTTATTATAGTGTTTGGTTCAACGTAATGAATCCTAAACGTTGAAATCAGTCTAATTAACTTTATACCTTTTAGAAAGAAAAACTGGATTCAGAATACAACAAATCTCATACACTACACTTGAAATACTGTTGAAATTTTAATTGTTACTGATTTACCTGTGAAAACCTTTTTTTTTCTTTTTTTTTTAACTAGCAAAAAATATTTTTACTATGTAGATGTAAACAAAATCTTAATAGGTCGACGTAACTTTTATTAAATGATTTTTAGTGTGTTTCAGTAGTGACATATTTGGGGAAAGAAAAAATATTCTAAATAGAATTAACTGCACAATTACTAAAAATATGTACCTTGGATATTATACAATTTTCATACATACAAAATTTGTGGAAAAAGACATTCTTTTTCCAAGACGTTTCCAACTCCAATTGTGTAGAATTGCCCATATATATATATATATATATATATATATATATATATATATATATATATATATATATATATATATAT
>CM074313.1:1100000-1285000 GCA_037194245.1 Opsariichthys bidens
AACCTAAACAGAAGAAATCTCACATGGTTTTTTTTTTTCTTTTCTGATCTATATATCTATATCGATGATATAAACATTTAAAAAAAAAAAAAATATATATATATATATATATATATATATATATATGTGAGTCTATGATTGCAGCACTCTTTGGATAGTCTCTCGATCGAAACATACGGGGCAAAGTCTTTACGCTTAATCGTCTTGGACTCCACTGAAGGAAGACTACATTCATCTTTCAATGAAAACTGTAAGAGGGCAAAGCAGCAACAGTTCTCATCTGAAGCAAGCTTACTGCTCGACACAGCAGGAAAATAAACAAAAGAGAAAGAATTTCAGAGGAAACAATTTAATTCTTGGCATATTGGGCGAAATCTCGTTTCCGTAAAAAAGGTCAATAGATCAAGTTTGAATTCTCATGTCTGAATAAGGCACCTGATTTTGCAGGCATCATTTCAAAAATAACATCGGAAATTCTGTAAAACCAAGTGCAACGTGGGTCTTTTTCAGCTCGTGGAGACTGATGGAGGTGTTTTACGTCAAAGTATCAAAGTTTCTTTTCCCATTTGTGCTCATTGGTTAGACTAAAGACTGTCTGTCGCAAAAGCGCCATGAATATCGATTTAGCGAGGTTAGCATGCGCAAACAAACATATCCATGGTCTCAAAGATCATATGTAAAGGGATCATACAGATTTGTTAAATGGAACATTTACGAGCAGCAGGAGTCATGATATGTAGGAATGCATGCTCGAGTTCTGCTGCTAAACCTTGAAACGAGAACACAAGATACAGAGTAACGAAATGCACAGAATTGTAAAATGATTCATCGAGGTCCATTAAACAACAGCACGAAAGCAAAACAAATCTACAACATTCAATAGGTTAAATACATTGGAAAGAGCATGTTTATTTAGCAACAACAAGACAGGCCGCCTTCCGTGAAATGCTATTTCTCAGCTTCGTCGCCGTGTTGTTTTCCATCGAGAAGTACTTTTAAAATACCCATAAATCAGATACAGTTGTTAAAAAACAAAAAAAAAAACACAAGTGCTGTAAACGAAAGCATCATCCTGTCTTTCTACAGAGGAAAACCTGCATAGTGCACCAATAGGAGTAATCTTTCTTGAATATAGCGAACACATATTTACACAAACCATCGAAAAGCAAAGGTAAATGCTTGTTTGAATGCTCTTGAGTATATACTGTAGCCATTTTAGAAGAATCCAAAGTGAGTCTGATGAATCTGCGGTATAAATATAGTGGCATAAGATCCATCTCTTGATAAATAATTGTTTTATCATACAAAACCCACTGCTCGTAGCTTGAATGTAACAGGGAATGATCTTTGATTCTCTACACAATTTTACAACATGATTTAGCAGCTCTGCGTCCAAAATTATTGAATCATCAACAATATGCAGACGATGAAAACAATCAATCGATCAAATTGAAATAGCTAGCTTACTCTTTTTTTTGTTTCAGGATACATTAGCATATCACGGCACGAGTGATTTCTAATAAAAAAAAACAAAAAAAACAAACCAAACAAGCAAATCGTTCGCAAACACAAAGCTACATTATTTCCCTTTTTGAAAAAAAAGAATATGATGCTAAATGTCGGACTATGCAAGAAACATATTAAATAGTGAATTATATTGATTTTTTGTGAACTTTTCGATGCATATATCTGTTTTTGAAGGCAGAAATTATTTCCCCAAGATTATGAAATAAACATAATTCAGCCTATTATGAAACAAAACAAACACACATTAACAAATGTGTGCGTGTACATGTGTATGTGTTCTTTAAATATCTTTCTTTATATAAAAAGCTCATCAGCAAAAACAAAAAAGAAAGAAAGATAAAATACTGGCTTTAAATAGCAACCTTTTCCTTAACTGTTTGAATGCCACAGAGTCCCCTGGTTAAAACACTAAATGGCGAAGCTCGCGACATCGCGTGCAACGCGAGAGCTCGCACACTACAATAACCACCAAACGCTCTCAATACAGCAGGCCGTCGACAGAAGGACAACATGCATTTCCATCTCCGTATGCTCATTGTCACTTGCCATCAAGCTTATTTTACAGGGCCGTCGTTGTCATTTTTTTTATACGTTCGAGTCATCGTGACTTTCCTGGAAACTTTGAGCTGTAGATGGCACAAGAAAGGCCAGTCGTTTGCTGTCTTTTGAGAATAGACGGGCTCTTAAAGACAAAAAAACAAACAAAATAAAGACTAGTCCAATTGATTCCCCATGGCAAATGGAACTGCCTTACAGTACAGCGATTTTATATATATATTTTTTCTTTTTTTTTTTCTGAGCTACTTTTTCCAAATACCTCAGATTTCCCTCAGTAAGTAAAAAATTACTTTAAAAAAAAAATCAATGACAACAATACCAATCTCTGGCCAGAGAGAATGTGTCAACACTGTACATCGACCTGAAGAAAAATCCAAAGCAGAATTTGTATTTTTCCATAGGAAATGTCTACTGAAGGCAAATGAAGATTGTGACGTCAGAGACCTCACGCATACGAATGTCCGTCTCCACTCAAGACCTCTCTGTCACACTGCTCTGGTCAAGATGGCAAAAGTCAAGCACCGCAGCATTCAAACGAGGTCGGTTTAGCAGCAAATGGGAGGGGGGGGAAGCTTTTTTTTTTTGTTGTTGTTGTTGTTGTTGTTTTGTTTTTTCTTTTTTTGTCTAGACAAAGTGCTTTTGCTTTCTTACATGTAATATAGAACTTATTATACATTTATAGTTTTATAGATATATAATAGAATATATATATATATATATATATATATATATTCCACATTTAGAATAAATCTAAATTCCTTTCTATGTACAAAAAAAAAAAAAAGGAAAAAGAAAAAAGAAGTTACAACACATAATGGACGGAATATATAATCTTTACTATGCTACCAAAAGTAAATACAGAAAAATAGCTTTACAAAACTCTTTCTACCAGTTTAGATTTTAAAGGAAAAAATATTCTCCCTTCTTTGATCAAAATGATATTTTGAGCAACAACCTTCTCCACTAGTAAAGTCACTTTTTAAAAGGCCTTTGAAAGAGATTTTTCAGAATGAACCAATTTGCAGCAGCTTGAGAATATGGCGGCGAGGAAATCTCACGAAAACGGTTCAGAATTCACATTAATAATCAAAACGAAGACTAATTTCTCATTGACTTGATGTGGATTGTAATGGTAATGTGTGGTAGCGAATTTAAAGACTATTTTAATACTTCGATACTGGACGTTTTAATCATGAGATTTAGCCGGTTTAGTATATATATATATATATATATAAGTTATTGATTGTGTTAAATACAATTTTAAAGAAACAATTTGCAAAGGATCATCTGATTTTCCTCAGCAAGATAAGTGCTTTCAAAAACATTTCAGAAGAGAGATCTGTGGGCAGCGCGGAGAGGAACGATAAAGGCAATCTCTACAAAAATATACGCATTTTAATTTTTCTTTCAGTATTTCAACAATAAGAGTAAGAAGACACGAGCATAGAAAGATTTCATGCGAAGTAACTCATCGACGTGTGCATGGATTAATGCGTTTACAAACTATGAACAAGGACTTCATGTATTATTTTCGTGTATGCACTCTCCTCTACAACTACAGCGAGATCATGTCTTGTCATGGGCGAAACAGAAACACGTTTAAAACTGCGCGGAGGGAAACCGAACGGTGGTACAAACATTTCAAAGAAACAGATTCGAGAAGAAAACAGTACAAAATTCGACGAGGATGCAAATGAACGCTTCTTTCTGCAGAGAATTGGACCCAAGCAAATTTCACAGTTCATTAGAAATCCCTGACCCTACCATTTTTCCTACATTCAATACGGTGTCAGGTAAGCTGTGCAAAACCTTACTTAGACTGGCTAGTTGCCATTTTAAGTTGCATGTGTCTTTGGTACAAAAAACAAAACAATCAAAATATAGTGTGCAAACATCATTTTTGTATTTTATATGTGAGTAATTCTTATAGTACGACACCACCCACCCCCCATCCCCTCTTAAACGAAGTACCGAAAAAAGACATTTGCCAGAGCCACCTTTTGATACAAAGCACAGACTCTGTGGCATATATATTTTCCATGTTCCTATGTACATTCAGAGTATCTTTAAAGAGCTGAATTACATTACAAACCTCAACTCCCCCCTCGACGACTTGCTTTCAGCAAAATGGTCCATTTGCGCTCTCGATAAGAGTTTCATTTTTCCTCAACTCCGCGATTACAAGGCACAATGAATCTTACTTGTATAAAGTACAAATATAAACAAAACCCAGTCTGGGAATCGACTTTTTAAGCCCCTTTCGCCGCGAACTCGCAAAACAACGTCAAGGGTGATTCGATGCGAGGGCACTTCAACCAAAGTGTAGAAAGGAAAAGGTTTCACCAGTGGATAATAATCATTCCGCCTATTTACAATAAGGGATTGAACTGACCATCTGCTCAAGTCAAAGAAAGAGGAAGGAAAAAAAACGCACACACTCTTTCTCTTTCTCTCCAACCTGAGACGATCGCAAGCGTGCGGAAACGGAAACGTTCCTCACCTACTGCTCTCTTGACGCATCCCTGTCCTACATATATACACACACACCGAACTTCAGTAACGTTGCACTACTCTTTGTTGAACATCAGTACTCGTGTTCTGTTGCCGTTGGTGTATAAAGGCGAAATTTGTACATGCCGCGTTCAAAAGCTCGGAAAGTCTGCATTGGCGCCCTTTGGACTGCTAAACCAAAGGAGCGAATGCCTTCGTAGTTTCTCTGCAGAGCGCATCTCTGCTTCTCAAAACGCTTTATGGGCATTTGACAAGATTTAGCTGGATGCAAGAGGAAAATGGCTACAGCAAAGACTGGTGATCATTGTTTAGCTTTTTTTCTCTCTTTTTCTCATTTGTAGGAGGTATCTCATATATTGGCTTTTAATATTCGCAACATGGCGGCCTGTTGATTGATACCTGCCACATGCACACATGGTAGGAAACAGACTGCTGAGTGCAAAGGTTAACTACTATAGTTTCATTTCCATTGGTGCGCAAGAGGTGAATATATATATATACATACGTATGCACAGACAGGCGGGTGTCGTGTGCATGTATTCACTTTGAACGTGAGGATGTGTCTCCAAGTGAAATGGACATGCAGAGTGTTGGGCCGTTACAGTGTGGGACAAGAATGGCGCGGATGGCTTCCATGTGTGCTCCGAGGTGGCGTTACACTTTCGATGTGGGCACACGCAACCCCACCAGCCCTCCGGTGGGATCTCCTTTCCCAGTGTTCTCCAGGATCTGATTCACAAAGTCTGAAGTCTGGCTGGCCACGGGTGGCTGCACTGCATGAACAAAGAGAAACTATTACTTTTTTCCCCAATAAGAGTTTGTAAACATATTGAACTGTTAGGTAAGAATTTCCATTCAAGGATTGCTTGACTTCAGAATTCAAATTTCCTGATAATTTACTCACCCCCCCCCCCCCCCCCCCCCATGTCATCCAAAACGTGTATGTCTTTCTTCGAAAGGTCACACGCGATGTAGGTGGAAGTACCGCGGTAGGGCGAAAAAAATCCATCTCATTTTTTCCTCCAGCTTCAAAATCATCCGACATCGTTTTTTGTCGAAGGCTTAGTCTTTGCACGTTCGCTTTGAGACACTGGATCGGTACTTTCGCCTACGTCACACATGACCTTTCCATCGCAGAGCTAGTGTAAGATGAGCATTTGTGGTTAAAAAAATAAATACATTTTTATTCGTTTTAGAAAACAACCGATAGTTTCGCTTGACAAGACCCTTTTTCCACCTGTTGAACCCTCCACTACATGAAGAAAAATCCTGGAATGATTTCCACAAGAACCTTAAATTTCTTCTCGACTGAAGGAATAAAAAAGAACAACATCTTGGATGACATGGGGGTGAGGAAATTTGAATTCTGAAGCGAACTGATCCTTTAAAACCAGTGCACAGAAAAGACACTAACACTGCCACCTTAGTGATGTGTCTACGTTTTCAAACCAGGAATTAAAGTTGCGATCACATTTACCGTTTTTCAGCAAATTTTCATGGGTGAAATCCAGCCATTTCAATAGGAATCCACGTGAAATCCATCGGAATGTCACATGAGGGCGGAAGATTTCCCCACACAGATTTCGCATTGCGTTCAAGTTGGTAACGTGAATTCGCCACGTTTGACAAACAAAAAGATGCTTGGTTTTAAAGTGGCTTATGTGTGAGTTGTGCTTCATACATCACTACACTAGTAGTGGACAATGGACCTTTTTTTTTTTTTTGCCCTGTGAAATTTTATTAGTATTAACACTTCCACACAATTTCAGCAAAGTAACGGAACTGACAAGATTATCATTTCTAAAAACTTTCCTGATATTTTCGAAGAGTTTTGTTGTTCGTTACATGCTCAGCCTTGGGCGAAATATGCAATCAGTTCATGAGCTTCCACCCTGTTTTGTTGTACGGTTTCGGTTTGGTCCAGTTAAGAGAAACTATCTCAGTCAAGAAGAGGCTTCAAACGTTAATTGTATGTTCTTTTAAAGCTGTTTCGATAACAGTAGGATGAGGATCAATTTTGTGCTGTGTTGTGGTGATGTGCTCATTGTCTCGAACAGAAAGCGAACAGAGCAAAGCAAAGTGGAAGCTCTAAAAATTCTTGAAGGCACAAGGATAGCAGCTGTTTAAGAGGATGCAGCTTGAACACGCTTGTAAAGCATGCAGCTAAACTTGTAAGATGCATCTAGTTGTGACATCAACTTGAATACACATAATCAGCATTTGCGATGTTAATGCACTTTTATGCAATGCAGCGTGTTCTTACCTAGGGTGTCATCAATGAGTTTATCCAACTTCTCTGTCATGCTTGTTTCTTTGTCATTTGAGAGATCCTGAACTCTGTTGACTATTTCTTCTTTGATTGCATTGATCACAAAGAGCAAACGATCTGAAAAAGAAGATAATGATATCTTTGTTTCATTCTTGGCATACACGGATGAATTTGCTTGGTTGCAAGCGTGCACAAAAAAGTGTTTTCGAAGGGAAGCATGGTGGTTACACTCAAACTGGGGTACGGTTCCTGAGCAATGACGCAAGTCGCTGCATAACTGCCATAGTACGATGCACCGTTGAAGAAATCAACTAGCTAGTCACGACTGTTCCCCGAAACAGTATTGTCACAAATGTGTTGTTCAACCACACTGGTTAATGACAGGTGGTGGAGTTTTAACTTCTTTTAGTCCATTTGAGATTGAAATGTCAGGTTTTTGCGGGCATAGGAATTACGGACATGGCATTCGAGGACTAATTCTCATTCTCACTCACCGAAAACTGTGCTTTAAATCTCTTGACAAACTAAAAGATGTAAAAGAAATTTGTATATAGTCGTGGCCTAGTGGTGGGGGAGTCGGGCTTGTAATCTGAAGGTTGCCGGTTCGATTCCCACGCCGGCAGGAATTGAAAGTGGGGATTGTGAATGAACAACACTCTCTCCACCTTCAATACCATGACTAAAGTGCTCTTGAGCAAGACACCTAACCCCTAATTGCTCCCCTTGTAAGTCGCTTTGGATAAAAGCGTCTGCTAAATGATGGAAAATGTAAAAATTTATATATCCGAAATGAAAGCTATAGATTGTCAGCTTCCTTATTTTGTTCAAGATAAGGATTTATTAAAGGGTTAGTTCACCCAAAAATCTAAATTATCCAATGATTTATTCACCCTCAAGCCCTCTAGGATAGGTGTATATGACTATCTTCTTTCAGACAAACAGAATTGGAATTAGATTAAAAAATATCCTGGCTATTCCCAGCTTTATAATGGTAAAGAATGGCCCAAAAAAGTACATCCATCCATCATAAAAGTAATCCACATAGCTCCAGGGGTTAATGAAAGCTTTCTGAAGCAAAGCAGTGGGATTTTGTAAGAAAAATCTACATATTTATAACTTTGCAAACTATAATCACTGGCTTCTGGCATTGGCTGTATGCAAGTCGAGTTTCCGTAGAAGAATGACCTTTGACCCGACATAGGATGTAGGAGTAGCGTAAGCTTAGGTGAGAGTAGATGCCTCTCGTGGTTCCAACAAATAGGGCTAGGAAAGAAACTCAAGCTCCTCCAAAATTTCTCTATAAAAATTCTTGATTTAGACTGCTCTGCGCTTCCATGTTCATCTGTGTGTCATGCGTCAGGTCAGAGGTCACTCTTCTGCTGGAACTAGACTTGCGTATGGTCATTACCGGAAGCCAGTGATTATAGTCTACAAAGTTATAAATGTGTATATTTTTCAATCAATTTGCTTCAGAAGGCTTTTATTAACCTCCTGGAGCTGTATGGATTACTTTTATGATAGATGGATGCACGTTTTTGGGGCTTAAAATCTAGGGTACCATTCACTCCCATTATAAAGCTTTGAAGAACCAGGATATTTTTTTAATATAACTCCAATTCTGTTTAGCTGAAAGAAAACAGTCATCTTCACCAAGGATGGCTTGAGGGTGATTAAATTATGGGATAATTTTTGGGTGAATTATCCCTTTAAATCCACTTTTCAAGCAACTACACAGATAACGACGGAACTTGAAACCATAGTTGGCGAACAATGCTTTTGGTAAACGCACCCCTGGTTAGCAAAACAGAATCTAGAGACATTCTATAATACACAATCTAAAGCACTTCCTTTAATATTTGATTTCCATGTCAAAATATATTACCATATTCAGTTCCAAGGCCCCATAACTTGACTTTGTTGGCTTCATACTGAGCTTTTTTCTTCAGCCTGCAGGCCCTGATGGAGAAAACAAACAAAAAGAAGAATCAAGAGGTGTCGTTTCATCTGCATACTATTACAATATTTCCAAGTTCATTCATAAAGTTATTAGAGTATGTATGGTGTGCTGTATTTTAGCATTTTACCAATCTATCTATGCTGGTTTTGCATTGCATAAGAATACATTTAAGAGAAAACATTGGTGGTGTGTTGGCTTTGAGAAGTGAAAGCAGTAGTAGTTCAAACAGCAAGGCTTTACCTGGAAGCAAGCTTGTTCTTCTCCTTGCGAGACCGAGGCCGAGCAGTTAGGGGTAATTCACTGACGGGCGTCAGGTCACTAATAACTTTGTTGAGCTTCCGGAGTTCATTGCCGATCTGAAGAAGCTTTCGAGGGTTTGGAGTAAGATCTTCCACATCCGTCCGCCGTGATTTCTTCAATGTGTATTTTCCTAAACAAGTCAAGAAGGTTGGAAGATGTTCAAAATGATTCCTAAATTTTGTGGAAAGCTTTAAATATTGTGATCTGTTGTGATTATAATCTGTAGCACAAACTGAATATGTTCATAATTGTTGGGAAACTGTGGGATGGACAGTAAATATCTCACCATGGTGCAGGCCATTCTTTTGGTACATGTTGCTTGGAAGGGTGTCTCGATCCCATTCGGAGGGTTTCAGCATGCGCTCCTGTTTGGATGGGATGATCTGCTCACTATACTCCCAAAAGTATCTACGCTTTCCCCTCTTCCTAGAAATTCCAGCCGTCAGGCCTTTGACATCATCAACCATATCAGTGTCACATCCTGTTTAAAAGAGAGGACGATAATGAGAAGAAGAAAGGAACAATGACCTTTTCCTAACGTGCATTTAAAGAATCACTAAATGATTTTAATCTAACAAATGCATAATCATAATTGTCAGTTTCTAAGAAAAATATGAGCACTGATACTTATTTCAGTAATGCTACAATTTTTGAATACAGTCCAGTGAGACTGATGAATAATATTTTCATTAAATATTAACTTCAACAGCAAATACAGGAGACTGCAGAATCAATAGGTGAAGTTACAATGTTTACAAACAAATTGCTTGCAGCGCAACCTGAAAAGAAGCTGCTTTTTAAAATTCACACTTCATTTAATTTGAACTGACAAGCTAACAAAACATTGGAAGACAAAATAAAAAAGTCCAGCGAGTGGCGTTTCAAATAATTTTTTTTCCGACAGGTGAAAATCGGGTCTCTTCAGTTTCCGACAGGATGAGTGGATGAGGACACACTTATAGTTTGACACAAATTATCATACTTTAACAATCACTTTCTCAAAAATTTCAGACTTCTTAGCTAGTGTCACTAGTTTTCACCAAGGCATCATCCAAACCCTAAATTTGCTGTAATTAACCATATATAATTTGGTCAAAAGTGTAAGTGTAAGTAAATTATGCATTATTGCATTGCATTTTATATAACCCATAGGTGTCATCGTAAAATAACAAATGATAATAAATAAATTATTACAGACAGACATTTACTTTCTATCTAAATGGGGACTTTCCATAGACATCAAATATGGTAAACAGACACTCAAATGTGCTTGCTTAACATGTAAGTGCCAGTGAGGTTTGTTCTTGAGTATGAAGTATGGTTGAGCTTCAGTTTATCAAATTTAAGGGGTTAGTTCAACCAAAAATGAAATTTCTGTCATCACTCACCCTCGTGTCGTTCCAAACCCACAAGACCTCCGTTTTTCTTCGGAACACAAATTAAGACATTTCAAATGACTTTTTATCTCCCATAGAAAGCAGTGAAATTACTACATTAAAGGTACAGAAAAATAGTAAAAACTTGTAAAATAGTCCACGTGACTGCTTTCTATGCATGATAAAAAAAAAAAAAAAACTCTCGGATTTCATCAAAAATATCTTAATTTGTGCTCCGAAGATAAACAAAGGTATTATGGGTTTGGAACGACATGAGGGCGAGTAATTAATGACAGAAATTTCATTTTTGGGTGAACTAACTCTTTAATGTGAACTATGTATGTGCGTTGATCAGTGAATAAAAGTGTCAATTAAATCTGTTCATCACAGAAATCTCTCAGGTTTAAATTGAAATATTTTAATGAAACACATGAACGAAAGTCCTATGGGTTTGGAACAACAAGAGGGTGAACAACTGAGGGCAGAATTTTCATTTTTGGGTGAACTATTCCTTTAAGTAGGTACACAGAAACACACATTTTTACAAAATGTTTTAATTATTAACTCCATAATGCCGCTCAAAAAAAACAACAAAAAAAATTGTGCCTTTGAGAACCTTTACGTGCATAGGCGTGATACCAAGGTTATGGGTTCGATTCCCAGGGAAAGCAAGGACTGATAAATGTTTACCTTGAATGCAATGCAAATCATTTTGAATAAAAGCATCTGCCAAAATGCATAAATGTAAATTTAATGAACAATATAGTCTTGGGTGAGATCAACTGTTACTTTCACTTCCCGTGGGTTATCTTCACACAGCCTTACAATGCACTTTTCCAAGTAGCTAAATGTCCTAAAATCAACTTCCCAATTCTAGTTGAGAGCAATGACATTTTAGAAGAACGAACGCGATACAGACTTTCGGGTTAGACGCCATATTAAATTTAGAGCACATGAAAACAAGGCTGTGAGTGAGTGTCTTACAGTCTTTACAATGGCAAGTACTGTATAAAAGTCCTAGAACACAAAATTTTCAAAACTCTCAAAAGAGTTCTATGGAGTTGTGTATTGAAAGGGGTTTTTTTTTTCCAAAAAGACAGCTGACATCTGTTACCGTTGTTAAGCAACAGTACAATCCATTGAACGCACTGTACTGCTACCTCAGCCTAGCCTTGTTTTCATTTCCATCAAACAAGACTACCCTGGTAAAGGTCAATACTCACTCTTCCTGTTCACTTGGTTGTAGGTCTATGTGTGCTGAATGTACTGTGTACTCTCTAAATACTGTACGTCTAGAAGTATGATACTTAGTTTTCTGGATGTATAGTACAGTACAGAACATGAGCAACAGCAACAGATCTGTATCAATACTAGGGGTGTAACAGTACGTGTAATCTTCCCAAACCGTCAGTCACAGGCGATCCACACTCCAATCCAGAAGGGGGCGTGAACGTTAATGCAATGCTGTTTGCTAACCGATAATAATGTCCAAAATTCTACATCCCACAATCCTACCCAATACCTAAACTTAACAACTACATTACTAGGTATAAATACGCAGTAATTTGGGGTTTATTGAGGCAAAAGTCGTAGTTAATAGTGAAAATTGGGCCCTAAACCAAAATGTGACCATTTTTTCTATTGAACAGAAATCGTACGGAACCGTGACCCCAAAACCGAGGTACGTACCGAACTGTGACTTCTGTGTACCGTTACACCCCGAAACAATACCAGTATGCAGTTATGTTTTTATGCATTTGGCTATAACAGCATCAAGAAAAACATGTAGTTTCGCACCTGGCTCTGAGAATGCATCACTAACGTAGTCATCTTTGTCGCCTTCATAGTCCTCATCCTCCTCCTCCTCTTCCTCTTCATTCTCTGAGAGCTCGTGTTCACTGCCAAACCCTTCATCATGGTCTTCATCATCTAGGTCCAGTCCCTCTGCCTCTTCCTCCTCTTCCTCTTCTTCACCTTCCTCCTCCTCCTCCTCCTCCTCCTCCTCTTCTTCTTCCATCTCAGCAGTTGCCTTCCCTGCCAGTCTGGCCCTGGTTAAGAACAACGAGTAGTTGTGCTCTTCCTCCTTCTTTTTGTCAGCGGCGGAAGTGTCGGATCCAAGGGCACTCACAGTGATCAAGGTTTCACTGCCGGAAGCTGGAGGGAAGTGGAGTTTGTGTGGCACCGTCCTCAGGGTGCCTACTTCTGGACCAGGAGTACTCGGTACATCTCGTTTAGGGGTCTCGGCTCTCTTCTCAGAGATGATAGAGGATGCCATGTTAGCGGCGATGGCTGGATCCTCAACGACCATCGAAGCAGTTGAATCTTGCTCCTCGATATGAGGAGAGGCGGGAACACTAACCGGCTGGGTAGAGCTCTCTACGAAAGGCTTGCGTGGTACACTGATGCGTACCTTGGCTTTGCGAACGTAATCCATGTTGTCCAGAGTCCCAGGTGGGGCTTTGCTAGGGCCCTGAAACTGGGCCTTGGCCATCGTGTCAGTGCTGGAGGCAACTGGCCACGTAGCTTTCTGGGATCCCTCGGCGAAGTCTGGCAGAGGGTTGCGACTCGCTGAGGCGCTGGTTGCAGAGTTGCTGAGTCTGTTGGTGTTCTTCACCATGGTGGGAGGTGGAAACAAAAGTTGCTTTTGTCCCACCAACAAGTCCGGATGGTAAAGAGTGTCGCAAACTGGCTGTGAGTCTTCACTGTTCAGCTGGGCAAGGGTAGGTGTCTGACCTATCACTTCCTCGTCCTGGTAAGGGCTGGAAAAGTCATCAAGGCCCAAGAAATCAACTTCTTTGGTGCCCCAGATATCACAACTAGTGAGGCGGGTGTACTTGGTCAAGTCCTCCCAGTACGTGTCCCACTGCTCAAAGTTTGAGCTGTAAGCAGGCTCGTTGTCTGCCAGCTCGGGTAGATGATCCATGCTGTCCAAGTCCTTGCAGTCCCCTACTGTGAAAATGTCTCCTCTAGGGCTCTGGCGGCAAGTCATGTCCCGATCCTGCGAACATTTAAAAATGTCACTTCTTTTATACGGCAGACTAGAAACTGGCGGGCTTTTTACACGTGAAATTAATAACCCAGTGTCAATTACATAACCCTTGGAAATCTTGTTGCATGTCTAGACTTTACCTTGGGTTTGTAAGTAATGCTGGGCTGTCAGGTTTCAACATTTCACACTGTTCTTTTGTTAAGATTCTTGTTTGTATACGAGGTTAATAACTTTTACTGCACAAGTACACGATTTTTGTCCATTCGTGGAAATTTCACAGTCAATTTGTCACTCAATGTTCATGAATTCATGACTTCCATTGCATAGCTGTAGGTTACAGCCATATGGACGTTACTTTTTGCCAGAGGATGAGCTCCCCCTGATAATTTGGGAGCCTCAAGGTTTTTCTCCAATACCTCACTTTTTTCCCTTGACACGGTCACCTCTGGCTTGTTGACTAATATTTGAAACATGCATTTTCTGTAAAGCTAGTTTGAAATGATTTGTATTGAGAAAAGCGCTTTACAAATAAACATGAATGGAAAAATGTAACTGAGTAAGATAATCGAATCTAAAAACTTAAATAAAAATCGATCATTTAAATTCATTCAATTTTGTTAAATACACGACGCACAGGGCGCATTATAGGGGATGACTTAAAATGATTTAAAAAATAAATCAATAAATAAAACCGTAACTAAACAAAGATATATTTCTTATTCTAATTCACAACATTTTTTCTTTGAAGAACCAGGGTTCCCAACTTTAACATTTTTAGGTGGCCTAATTTTAAAAATGTGGTTTTTTTAGAACTTGAAAAGTAATGTAAATCTGCTTGCGTGGCCACAAATTGAGAATTCATTCCAACATTTTAGACAAAGGCAGCCATGTTTTACTCAGTGAAATTGTGGCCACGATTTAAAGTGCCCCTACTATGGATTTTTAAAAATGACCTTTCATGCAGTGTGTAATGTAGCTATATTTGAATGTAAACAGACTGCAAAGTTGTAAAGCTGAAAGTGCATCCTAAATAAAGTTATCGTCTCTCAAAAGAAAGAGTCGACTCTGAACCGCTTAAACGAATCGTTTTTAATTTGAAACCCATTTACGCGAAGTTCACATGTCACAAGTTAACACATTTGCATAATGCCTATGTCTTATTATTGCATAATAAGACTACGTTCTGCGTGGACATCCTGCGACAACTTGAAACCCCCTCAAACGCTGTAGATCAATTGCGTGGATAATTCGTTGACAAGACGCTGTCCTCTGCGCTGTGAAAGGAAATTCGGTTTATTTTCACTTCCAATGTGAGGCTGTGAAGAATCAGTGGTTAGATGGGACAGAACCCACTTTATTCGGACCAACTTGCTCCTCAGAATCACAACCAGTGAGTATGATTAATTATTGATGTATATATTTTATACAGAGTGATACTATGTTGTAGATATATTGTGCATGTCTCTGGCTAACCGGCTAACTCAGGTTATTACTGAAATACTTTTACTAAACAGCTGTGGCTCACTATTACCCAAAACTAAAACTGTGTCCATTAATGCAGATTGTCTATCATTCTTACTACTCTGAGGAGCAAGATTTGTTTTACAAACTTTAATGTTACATCAGTCATTCACGTTAGTGCTCGTCTAACGTATGCGCTGTTTTTGATACCGTTAATGATACATGTGAACCCAATAATTTAGAAATATACACATTGGTTTATTGATGGACATACACTTGTTAATGCTGATGGTGTGGAATTACAGTTGCAACATCTCATGGTGAATGTCAAACCGAGTAGCGTATCACTGAGAAACGTCCTGCTCAAGTCATCCTTGCGATGGAGGTTCGGGTCAGGTTTCATCATCGGACTCGCGTTCAGATTGATACAGTGAAACCGACGCCATCGTTAATGTCTTTAAAGTGCGTACAATCGCTGAGCTTTAGAAAGCCTACGGGGCTGAATCAGTTATGGTAATGGCCGTTTGTTTCCCGACTTGCGCTGTAAGCAGTAGACCAATCACAACAGACTGGGCTGTCTGCCAAATCAGAGTCGAGCAGGCTTGCGGAAAGGAGGGATTTAAAGAGAGACCGATTCATCCGACGAGTCGTTTGAGAATCATTGGAAAATGTGGTAATGTGCAATGTATATTATGAGAAAGTTTTTTGACCTTTGATGCATGTAAACCTGTTGTAGGACACCTCCTAAACAAAATTAGGAACCTTTCAAATAACATAATAGGGGCACTTTAACTGAAACAAAGGTCACAAATCAGTACAATGCCAAAATATATTTATTTCATGTTTTTTTTTTTCCCCTGCATGCCATGTGCAGGGCCTGTTATGTGAAAAGCTTTAAAGTATGAATACAAACTGTGGGTATTGTGGGTACTATGGGTCACTCACCAGTTCATACATGAAATCTGGGTCAGAACTGTTAGCCAACAGGTCTGTGCTGGTCAGCGCCTGGTCAGCAAAAGAGCAGTTTTGAAACGCATCCCCAAAGGGAGGATCCATTCCGCTAATGCTGGGCTACAAGATGAAAACAAGAAGCAGAAGAATACCATGGGACCTATTTCGAAACACCTCAATTTATATTTGAATTTTGATACCAAATTTGAACAGGGCCTATACCTGAGGCATTGCCAAGCACAGATCTTCGGTTCCTTGACGGAAACTTTTCTGCCACCTCCCCTGTCTCAAACTCCTTATCGTTTCGTCAATCTCTGGAGGAAATTTGATTTTAAGTATAAAAGAAAAAGTTCTTGTTTTCAATAAGGAGGCTTTAGCAGCACATTTACGTATGGCTGAGTTGTCCTCCTCAGTTCACTGTTGTCTGTGGAAAGAAAATAAAAGAGGAGAGAGGTTAGCTAGCACAAATGTTACAATAACAAGCGTTATCTGCGCAAACACCAGTGTACAAAACAGGACACTAAGCCTGTGCAGTCTGGTAAAGCAGGTCTATAAACAACATGTCACTTACAAGCTGCGAACTGGCACAGACTATGAAACACTGAGAGGAAACAGCTGTCAAAAACAACTGTGTGCTGACATTAGAATAGCAACAGATAGCTACGTCTCGATGCTTTTTGCATCTGCAAACATTAGGGTTTTCTATGGTCATGGTTGAAAAAGTCAGGGAGGTTGCCTGAGATCTATGGAGGAAGAGAAGGAAGCCCTAAATCGTATCAGTTTGGGCTGTAATAGTGCAAGAGCGTCGAACACTAGGGCTATTTTTAAAACGACATCAGCGGCACCATTTCCCCTCAACTCACGGACAGCCATAGGCGGCGAGACCCGAACCGCTGGACTCTTTTTGCATAACAAATCAGCAGAAATACGCAGGAGCATGTGTGGCTTGAGCTGGCCAGCTTCTGAGCCGAGAAAAACAATCCTGTCTCTCTTGTGCTTGATGACATCATTTCCTCCTGGTGCACCGATGAAAGTCAAATAAGCGTCTTATCGCCCTTTGGCTTTGTGCATGATAGCGTTTCCATACAGCCCACAGAAGTAGAGTGAGAAATAAATAAATAAATAAAAATAACACTTCCCTTTTTTCCATGTTCAATGAGAGCTGCTGGTTTTCAATGACACGAGTGACTGTAACCACTGACAACATGACGTGGGAATTGAACTTCATGCAAACTAACAGCGACTCACTGGAGCAACTAACAAATGAAGTGAAGCCAGTAGAGCTCACATGCCCATGTCGCCAAAGAGATATTACATTCGAGGCTAGGTCATGTTATTGTGATTGCACTGTTCTATGCGCAGAATTAAAAAGTTTGATTCAACCGCTGATACTTGTTCATGAAATGAGATTATACGCCATTGTCGAGCTGCAAGAATTCGTTTGAATTGAGATCAATCATTTACAGATTAATCGTGCAGGTCTACACCATTGTAAATGTAAACACAAAAGTGTTTCTTCGCAATGCTCGTTTTTAACAAAAATATATTAAGTAAAAACATTGCATGAATGGAGTAATATGTCCCAATGCATATGGTGTGTTCAAGTCATGTCAGAAAGATCGTATTAACACACTGAACGCATATAAAAGTCACCACTATGCTATAAATGTGATGACGTGGCAGCCGATATGCAGCCTTGCTTCCGTTTGAGAAGCACTGGAAGACTGGAGAGGAACTGAGAGATTTCTGTCCCTCCATTGACAGTCTACGCAACTACCACTTTGACACTTCAAAAAGTTCTACATTATACACTCACCTAAAGGATAATTAGGAACTTTCTCATTAATGCAATTATCTAATCAACTAATCACATGGCCGTTGCTTCAATGCATTTAGGGGTGTGGTCCTGGTCAAGACAATCTCCTGAACTCCAATGTCAGAATGATAAAGAAAGGTGATTTAAGCAATTTTGAGCGTGGCATGGTTGTTGGTGCCAGACGGGCCGGTCTGAGTATTTCACAATCTGCTCAGTTACTTGGATTTTCACGCACAACCATTTCTAGGGTTTACAAAGAATGGTGTGAAAAGGGAAAAACATCCAGTATGCGGCGGTCCTGTGGGCGAAAATGCCTTGTTGACGCTAGAGGTTAGAGGAGAACGGGCCGACTGATTCAAGCTGATAGAAGAGCAACTTTGACTGAAATAACCACTCGTTACAACCGAGGTCTGCAGCAAAGCATTTGTGAAGCCACAACACGCATAACCTTGAGGCGGATGGGCTACAACAGCAGAAGACCCCACCGGGTACCACTCATCTCCACTACAAATAGGAAAAAGAGGCTACAATTTTGAAAAATGTTGCCTGGTCTGATGAGTCTCGATTTCTGTTGAGACATTCAGATGGTAGAGTCAGAATTTGGTGTAAACAGAATGAGAACATGGATCCATCATGCCTTGTTACCGCTGTGCAGGTGGTGGTGGTGGTGTAATGGTGTGGGGGTGTTTTCTAGGCACACTTTCGGCCCCTTAGTGCCAATTGGGCATCGTTTAAATGCCACGGCCTACCTGAGCATTGTTTCTGACCATGTCCATCCCTTTATGACCACCATGTACCCATCCTCTGACGGCTACTTCCAGCAGGATAATGCGCCATGTCACAAAGCTCGAATCATTTCAAATTGGTTTCTTGAACATGACAATGAGTTCACTGTACTAAAATGACCCCCACAGTCACCAGATCTCAATTTTGTTGCGCCGGACATCCACTTTTGCATTGCATGTGTAACTGTGGCCAGATAGTGAGATTTGTGCAGGTAAACCACTGCGTACTGATGGTTGCAAGAGAATGTGATGTTTAGCGTCATTGTTAGTCCACTTGCCTGCCAGCAACAAACAGGCCGGGGTTCGAGACCGACTCAGAGCAGGGTGGTTAGGATTGGAGAGTGAGTTTTGGAGGTGGAGCAATGAAGAAAAGGGGTGGATTTGTTTGGGTTGATTTCAAATATCAACAATGTCCAACAGCGTTTTTCGGTATCCTTGTAAGCACAATCAAGGAGTTAAATGACCATAATAGTACATCATGTCTGATCCGCATCTTGTGCGTCAGATTTTAAAAGTGACAGCAGCCTAATAAACCTGCTGCTGTGATGTCCGTCATTAATGTTCATCAAAGAACAAAAGGCAAAGAGAAAATCACTCCTGACTGAATACGTTTTGTAGCTTTAATAAGTATTAGGATCTACATTTAATTTATAATTTATGCAGTGAAGTCCATTTCTGTATTCCCTACCTATTAGATAAAAAATTTAAAAATATACTGTCTTTATGTTGTTAGTACATTAATTTGGAGATTAAATGTGCAACTATTATAATATAAAAATATACTAAAAACTTTAAATGTTGTTAGTTGCAATTAATCACAATTACAGAAAAATGTGAGATTGATTAGTTAATTTTTCAGTAACACTTTACTATAAAGTTCTTTAGTTAAACATTAGTTAAGGTATTAACTAACACAAACTAATCACGTACATTTATCACAGTATTTATCAATCTTTAGTTAATAAAATTACAGTTGTTCATTATTTGTTCATGTTAGTTGACAGTGCATTAACTAATGTTAACAAATACAACTCTCGATTTTAACAATGTATTAGTTAACACAGTTGAATAAATGCTGTAGCTTCAGAAGTGCGGTTCATTATTAGTTCATGTTAACTAATATAGTTAACTGATGAACCGTATTCTAAAGCCTTACCAATTTTCTTTAATCGATTGACGGCTTAATTATAATGTATTATAACTGTGGTTACACTTATTTATGAGAACATACCATGCATTATAAGGTGCAATACAAGTCGACAAAAAATGGCATTTTCGGTTTTTGGCCGAAAGAGAAAAATGGTCAAAATATATGCCACCCCCATTGTCTGTCCAATTTTAGTGCTACTTTCAATACTTTCAAAAGTGTGGTTATTTTTATTTTATTGGCTTTTTTTTTAATTCAGTATCACCAAAATAATTTAATTTAATTAAAAAGCTCATTTAAAATAAGACACACCTGAAACAGCTAATCAAGGTCATACTAGGCATACCTAGAAGCTTGACAGCTGTCTAAACTTTCTCAAGGACCTCCAGGACAGAGTTTGGGCACCCATGGCATCACAGCAAAAACCCCTTTTGAAACCCTAATTTTTAAGAGTTCTATTATAACAACCAACATGTGCATCAGTCAAACCAGGGCTAGGCTGTTAAAGGGATAGGTCAGCCAAAAATGAAAATTAGCCCATGATTTACTCACCCTCAAGCCATAGTTTAAAATGATCCAGGCTCTACCAAGCTTTATAATGGCTAGTGAATGGGGGTGTGTTTTGAAGCACCAAATAAATGCATCCATCCATCATAAAAACAATCCATATGGCTCCAGTGGGTTACTAAAGACCTTCTGAAGTGAAGCGATGGGTTTTTGTAAGAAAATATCGATATTTAAAACTTGAATTATCTATAATAACTAGCTTCCTGCAGACGGCTGTACGCATCGATTTGCCGTGAAAGAGTGAACTCTGACCCGACCCATGACGAACACGGAAGCACAGAGGATACAGCAAATCAAAACACTGGTAACGAATTCGAAGTCTAAAACAAGAAATGTCGGAGGATTTCGATATAATAGAAAATGAGCTTGAGTTTGTTGCTCTGGTGGAAGCTAGTTATTTGAGATTATAAAGTTTTAAATATGTATATTTTTACCCTCACAAAAACCCATCGCTTTGCTTCAGAAGGCCTTTATTAACCTGCTGGAGCTGTATGGAATATATTTATGATGGATGGATGGATGAATGCATTTATTTGGGGCTTCAAAACACAAACCCCCTTCACTACAATAATAAAGCTTGGAAGTGCCAGGATATTTTAAATACATCTCTGATTGTATACGTCTGAAAGAAGAGTCATATACACCTAGGATGGCTTGAGGGTGAGAAAGTTATGGGATTATACTATCGCACTAATGGACATTACGGGACAATTCAATCTGGAAGAGTCCGTCTTAGGAAAGTGAAATGAGGAAGCGACACAGACTCAGAATCAGAAAGAGTTTTATTGCCAAATGTGCTTGCACACAAAAGGAATTCACCTTAAACCTTCCAATACACACATATAAATATTACAAGACACAAACTGACATTTAAGAATAAAACATAATAAAGTATAAAGAAACAAATGGGTTATGTACAGTATTGTGAATAACAGTATGATTAAAGAGGACTAAATTAATTTACAAGGAAATTGCACAAAAAGTGGAGCACCAATTATCTTCTCCTTCGCAGTCCGGACTGTCTGTTGTGGTCTCCTGATGTCCGATTTGGTGGCTGAACCAAAGATGAAGACAGGACAGACTCAATGACGGCCGAGTAGAACTGTGTCAGCAGCTCCTATGGCGGGTAGGACTTCCTCAGCTGGTGAAGGAAGTACAACCTCTGCTGGGCCAGTCAATGCGATTGTCCCATTTCAGGTCCTGAGAGATGGTGGTGCCCAGGAAGCTGAATGACTCCACTGCTTCCACAGTGCTGTCCTTGATGCTGAGTGGGGGGAGAGCTGAGTTGAAGTCCACTATCATCTCCACTGTTTTCAGAATGTTAAGCTCCAGGTTGTTGTGACTACACCAGACAACCAGTTGTTCGACCTCTTGCTTGCGTGCAGACTTGTCACCACCTTGAACGAGGCCGATAACTGTGGTGCCGTCTGCAAACTTCAGAAGCTTGACAGAGGGCTCTGTAGTGTTGAAGTCATTTGTGTAGAGCAGTTGGGAGAGCACAGATCCCTGAGGAGCACCAGCGCTAGATGCGAGTTTCCCCCGGTCTCACGACTGCTGGTGATCTACTGACAGATTGGGGTGGACACGAAAATCTGGGTCAGTTTGTATGGTAAAAGTTTCTTGAAAGTCAAACTGTGGTCCGCAAATAAGATCCTTGCGTAAATCCCAGGACTGTCGAGAAGAAGCAGGACATGATGCATTCCCACGTTGACGCCATAGACCTGTTAAGCAAACTGAAGAGGATCCAGCGAGGTTCCAGGAACATCCTTCAGGTAGGTCTTTCAAATGACCACAGATGTGGGAGCAACAGGTCTGTAGTCATTAAGTCCAATGATTTGGGGTTTTTGGGGGACCCTAAAGATAGTGGAGCATTTGAAGCAGCGGGAAACTTCACACTGCTTCAGTGATCCGTTGAAGATCTGTGTGAAGATTGGGGCCAGTTGGTCAGTGCAGACTTTTAAACAGGCAGGTGAAACACTGTCTGGGCCAGAAGATTAGCTGGTCTTCTGTTTTTTTGAAACTCAGCTCAGGTCTTGAATAGCAGGAGGTGTTGGTGTATATGTGAAGTGCTGGTAAGAGCGGGTGTGGGGTGTGTGTCGGTAGTAAAACACTTTCAGATCTTCAGCCAGATTGTGGTTGATTCTCCACAGATCATTGGGTTGGTGTCTTGTACTTGATGTTCCTCAGGCCTATCCGGACTGATGCAGGGTTGTTGGCCAAGAATTGTTTTTTCAGCTTTTCAGAGTAGCTTCCTTTAGCCACTCTGATCTCCTTTGTTCGTCTGTTTCTGGACTGGTTATACAAGATTTTATCCCCACTTCTGTTAGCATCCTCTTTGGCTAGACGACGCTTGAAGTTTCCCAATAAACCGTGATTTATCGTTGTTGAATGATTAGAATGTCCTGGTAGGAATCCATGTATCCTCACAGAAACCGCCCTTTATTGTGGTGTGCCCAGTACTGTCTCTGGTGGGACATGTAACGTGCTGTCTGGGTTTTTTTTGGGCAGTTCACGGGTGAGAGCACATCTTCTTCAGAATTGTTACATCTGTACACTAAATTGCATTAATGCAAAAGCATAATCCACCGCCGCTTGTTTTCCCCGTTGATTCCGTGATGCGATCCGCTCTAAACAGCTGGAGGCCTAGCAGATGTTGTCTGGAATGGCTTCTCTAGGCCAGGTTTCAGTGAAGCACAATGCAGCAGATTTTGAAAGGTCTTTGTTTGTGCAGGTGAGGAGAAGTAGTTCATTCATTTTCTTAGAAAGGGATCGGAGACCCACTAGATGGATACTAGAAGCTGCCTTTGCAGAGCTTAACCAGCGTGCCGGCGCGCATCCCGTTTACGTCTGACCGCTCATTTGAAGAGAAACGCTGGCCCTCTGACTAGAATATTCAACAAAACGTCTGAATAATCAAAAGCCGGAAAAAATGTTGTTTGGTGTCTGTTGCCTTATGTCCAGTAGCTCATCTCTGGTGAAACTGATAGGAAAAGAATGACTAAACACAAAAAAAACTAACAAAAACAGCAAAGGAATTGGGGAACTCCACACTGAGGCAGCCATTTGCGGCGCCATCTTGAACAACAGGCTCTCTGTTGGCAATCCTGCCATAATATATCCACCTGTTGTGATATAACTCATCTCAGCACGATCACTGTACGGAGGGCAATGTGGAGGAACGCCTACCCAGCAGGCTTACGTCAAAAGTACAGTATCACTGAAGAATTCAACCTTCACGTTATTTACCAAAACTAAATTTGATAGGCTGGCCTGCCAAAGACTATTAGAAACACGCTGGATGATGTGGAAAATATAGAAGGACAGATTGAACAAAGAGAAGGAGAAACAGATGAAAAGATAATGATTATCTTGTGTGGTAAACAAGCATTGTTCTCATGAATACATGTCCCTCAGCGGCTGGAATGAAAGGTCTTTCAATATGATCTGCGAGTAACAGACCAGAGGAAACATGATTGCAGCTTTAAAAATGATGGTTTTGCACTTCCCCTGATGGAGTTTGAGGTCAGCCAATCAAATCCAAGTTTGGTTTGCAAAGAAAATAACACCACCTCAGAGGATGAATATCACAAACGCTAAAATTAAATTTATATATATATATATATATATATATAAAAATAATAATAAAATTAAAAAAAATAAAAAATAAAAATAATTCAAAATATATATACATTTTGAAAGCGGTATAGTTTTATTTATATATATATATAAATATATATGTGTGTGTGTATATATATATATACACACACATTAATTTTAGCGTTATAAATATATATATATATATATATATATATATATAACGTTAAAATTAATGTGTGTGCATATATATATATATATATATATATATAAATAAAACCATACCGCTTTCAAAAGTTCACGTTTTAAGGCCCCAAAAATGCCACTGTCGTGTAAATGAAAGGCCAGAATACATAAAAAGTTTTCCATTTTTAGTTGAAAACGATGTGATGTAAACAGTCATTTAAATGAACATTTGACTACCCAACCTAGACCCTTCCCTGACTGTGAATGTGAAAATATATTGGGCAATTTAATTTGTATGAAACAAATCAAAGCAACACCAACCTTTTATTTTACAATACGCACCTGTAAAGAAAAGCATAAAGGATTGCTTCTGAGCCCATGGAAGTGCTTGTAGCACCAACAGATTTAAAATCAACCCTTTGGATGGACTATTTACACTGAGCTTCGTGACATACTTCCAATTCAAAATAATACGGGTCACTTTTTTTCTGCTCAAGTGTGTTTACAATCCGGCTGTAGTTGCCTAGTTCCTGAAAACCCAAACACAGAGGCTCGTAACTGTACAAACATACCGTGTAGGATGCATCACTGAGGGCCAAAGGTGACTAGTAAGTGTTTATTACCAGTGGTCCTTGAGTGAAACAACTACACTTTAAATACAGCAATGCTCCAGTGTGTGGACATCAAGTGGCGACCAAACTAAATCATCAATTTTTTTTTTATTGAAATGTATAAGTAATTCTTTATGGTAATTTAGAAATAATATCATAAACTCTTTGGTTTCTAAAAAAAAAAAAAAAAAAAAAAAACAATCAAATACAGTTGGTTCCATGTAGGGATGCACCGATAGGATTTTTTGAGCCGATGCCGATTTTAACAAATAATTATTGGCCGATTCCGATACCTGCCTTCTTAAGTTTTATCATTAAAATACTGGTTTACTCATACTTTAATTTAGCAAAGTTCATTAAGTTATACATCAAATAACTTCAGATAAACATGGATTGAATAAACAAGACAACTCCATTCAGGATTCGCACACTGTCTGAGACACTACTCTCCAAGTGTTTAATTATTTATTATGCAACAGAAATTATACAGTTCAGGGAGTTAATTAATAAACCATCGGCTTATTACATCTGCATTTTTCATGCTTTAGCTGATATGCCGATGGTTGTAAATTGATCAAGAATCGCCTGATAAATAAAGGCGGCCGATACATCGGTGCATCTTCTAGTTCCATCATGCTCTCGGCAGTCAATAATTCACCACACCATGTTAATGGTGTTAATACTTTTTGTCTTTCTGCTTATCCCGAGGTTTACCAATTAACGTGATTGGCTGGATCCGGGCCGTGTCCGGGTCGGACGGGGAACCTGTGCCTGTGGTGTCGGCGGAGACTGTGTGAACTAGCTCATCCTTTGTTAAGACCTTACCGACTCATCAGCCAGTGGCACATATCCCAACAAACCGTCCCATACCGGCGTGATCAAAAAGATCTTAAACTAGATGGAACTAGATTAAATATTTTGACTGTTGCGATTCCAAATCGGTTTAATGACCTGTAACTCAGTCTGAGTATCAGTTTTTAATGCAGTCTGGTTTGTCCTCGTTTACATGTCCGTGTCGGTATATGCCTAATTTGTCTAGTTTTTCCCAAGCAACAGCTGAATTAGATTGACTTTTATTTCAAGAATGAAAACCCTGTCTCCTCCTCTTTTATAGTGTATTTATTTTGCTTTCCTAGTCAGCTGGGAGCCACTGATATAGCAGATTCAATATTATTATATTAACAAAATCACCCCTGTCACAAAAATACATTGAAAGGACCAGTTCACTCAAAAAAAATGAAAATTTTGACTAAAAATTCTAAACCCATAAGACTTTCTTTCATAATTGACCCTTCACCGGCGATCTGACCAATCATAACCCCAAATCCGCCGTTTTGACCGAAAAAGCAGTCAGGAGAGTTAGTAGATTAATGTTCTCACTTGAAAGTGTGCTCAACTTGAAAACAACATTCCTTCTGATGTTCATTCATGTTTTACGCATGCGTGAGAACGTTCTTGCACATCATGCGCACACTTTTACGATTTTTTTTTAAATTTTTTTATCATTAGGAAAATTTCAGCTAAATCAAAATTTTTGATGAGTCCCATTAACACTGAAGCATTTTACTTTTTTTTTTTTTTTACTATTTTTCTTCTTTTATGTTAATCAACTGAAAGACATAAAAGAAATGAAATAGCTCTCTGTAAGTTTGTTCACCGTTACCAAAAATACAGATGAAAAAGTATGAAATTCATACAAATATATCAATACTAAAAATACTCTACTTTATCTGCAATATTCAAACTTGAATGCCCATACAAAAGTCTAGCATGTCCATGAACTAAAACTTCACTTTGTCACACATAGTTTTTTCTGCAGTGTGCACTTACAAGCCGCTTTGTTATGCAAAAGCTGAAGAATCTTCTGCGTAGGCGTGCTGTGATCAAACTGGTGGCCTTTGTGCTAAAGCTACAGACACACTGTGGCTAATACACAGGAAGTATGACAGAAGAGAGTGTAGCGCTTATTAAAACTCATATTTAACTCAGGCTGAAGTTTAGACGCGTCTTATTGGCTCCAATGTCTGTCTGAACCTTAAAAAGGACAGTCTGAGCTGATCACAAACAAGCCTGCATTTTGCAGTCCAGGCTTCAAATGCAGACTACTCTGGAAATGTCAGAGGTCTCTTCTCGCCGAGACGGCAACTGCACACTCCTTACACAGAGGCGAAGGACGACTGAGGCTGTCTGAAAGACGACTGAACCTTTTATTAGGTTGGAGGTTATTTCTATAAACTATTAAATTAAAAAAATCAGTAATTTCCTCCATTGCATGTCACAGATTTCATGCGAAATATAAAAAAGGAGAATTTTTGACAGTCGACATTAGTGATGCACCTAAATTAGATTTGTTATGGAAACACCGAAATTGAAAATTTGTCAATTAATTTAAATTGGTTAAAAATCAACATTCTATAACATTTAAATTGTACATGAGGCAGTTTTTAAATCATATGTTGTCATGATGCACAGTAAAAACCCCAGAGTTAAATCAACTCTGCTCAGAGAACATTTGGTCCCTCTCTAAATAGTGTTAAAGTAACACTGAAGCAGAGTTAAAGTTAACGAGATAATTAAGTGATGACTGAACATTAATGATGAACACCTGCTGTTAACAAGCAGAATCACTGTAGAAAAGAGAAACACAAGAACTACAACTGATGAAATCAACTGAAGATAAAAGACATTTCTGTACACACGTGAAAATAATGTCAGTAATGAGTGAATCTGCTAATGCTGTTTGTGGATTTGATTAATCAGATCTTCAGATATTTAATGTCTTTTATCTTCAGTTGATTTCATCAGTTGTAGTTCTTGTGTTTCTCTGTCCTTCAGTGATTCTGCTTGTTAACAGCAGGTGTTCATCATTAATGTTCAATCATCGCTTAATTAATTGCTTAATTATCTCATTAACTTTAACTCTGCTTCAGTGTGACTTTCACACTATTTAGAGAGGGACCAAATGTTATCTGAGTAGAGCTGATTTAACTCTGGGGTTTTTACTGTGTGATAACCAAGTTTCGACTCTATTTTGTTGCTGGAATATAAACGTTTAAAAGTGGCAGTAATAAAAATGTGTCGTCGTGAAATATTTAATCATTAAACATACATTAAATAATGAAGACATCACTAGCAGGTTAAGTAAAATATGTAATATATTCTAATAAATTCAGCACTATTTACTTTACGTGGAACGTTTTCGTTCACATTATTTATTTTAAAATTAATCGTTGCCATATTTTCCCATTTCAATAATTGGTATGGGCCATAAATCAGTCGGCCGCTAATAGAGAAATTATGAACTGAACTGTTGTTGTATGGAAAGATTTTTAGAAATTTCTCCATTTGTGTTCCAGAGAACAGGTTTTGAACATCATGAGGGGCGGACTTAACAAATAAGCGAGGTAAGCGGGCAGTATCCCATCTGATACTGGCGAAACATATTTGGCAAAAGTTCCAGTGCATATTTGTGTTTGCTCTCTGAAGAGCGTCAAAGGTTTCTATTTACGACATGTTTTGCGGTATTGAGCAATGTAGCCAATCAGAAACATATCTGTTAATTCCTTAAACGCAATGGCCAATCAGAGCGGTTTTGGTTAGAATTCACTCACTGCTCAAAAAGCCGGAGTTTTTGCTCAGCTTTCCCTTGTATAATTTCGGTATGTTTCTCCGCAAGCCCTACCATATGCATTCAGAACATTTGGAATACGGGACGAGTTGCATGCTGGGATAATTTTATGACATGTTTGAATCCTCTTTTTTTTTTTAAAGACTGAAGAAGGTCACAATTCACTGCCATTAAATCGACAATTGCAAGCATTTTTTGCTGTTTGCATTAAACTTGCATTTTATGGTTATATCCTTATCTGTAAGTGTTACAAATTCACATGAGAATTTCCATTTTGCTCGAAGGCTCGTCCTGACAGTCTGCGTTAAACTTCAGACTGTACCGAATGAGCGGTGGCGGGACGCTTTCGAGAGGGAGACGATTCAAATTCAGTGCAAAAACATTTATTTTGATGAAATATCGGCTGTTGAAAGTTAAATTTAACGTAATTCAAGTATTTTATGAGAGCGGTAGCTGTAAAGGGATAACGGCGTGTAATTAAATCTAAATGTAAGACGTTTCTTACATTTACAGGATCAAGAAATGTGAATGTGTTTTCCAGCAAAACATTTCTCATATCAGTTAAACTGATTTTGTGTTTTTCTTTATTCACTTTATTATCATCTTCAGTCTTTTTGCATATAACACAGATATCGATATATTCATTATATATGTTTACACAGCATTCCGTTGGAACGTTTGTTTGAAGGACGGCATTACGCAGGATGTGAAATAGTGTGTCTATACAACAAAATAAAAAAAAAGAAACTTGGTATTGTATGCGATTAATCGCAGAAATAATCGGCAAACTAAATCGATTATCAAAATAGTCGCTAGATGCAGCCCTAATCAGGTTAACTAAATACTTATTGAATTTAGCTACAGCAGAGGGGTAAGGCCCCTCCTAAAACATTGCAAATGCTCCACGACCCCGCCGTTACATTTTACCTACAAATACATTATTTTCATGTGAATTATGAGAACTATGATGTAAACATTCTTTACAAAAATATAATTAAATCCATAACACTAACCTTACATATTAAAAAAAAAAAATTATAGAACAACTGGAATATTTTAATTATTTTAATATATGGATTTGGACTAGTTGCAATACCGCTACCGCCCACCGGGGGGCCGCGGCCCACAGTTTGGGAGGCACTGAGCAACACTATCCCATAGACAAGCAGCAAATAAACAGCAAACCATGAGAGACAGAGAGCAACATAAGGGTTACAAAAGTAAAAGAGCACATAGTTGTAATGTTAGGGCCCCCAAAGTCCTCGCAAGCATGAATGTGAATAAATAACACATGTGTTAAAATTTGAAATGAACTGATCTTTTCATTTTACAACAGGCATCTGAGAAAATGAAACCTTGGCTGAGGTAAAACTCATATTCATTCAATGAATATTCACTCATTTTCAGGAAATACAAGCTCAATTTCATAGTTGCCCGTTCGACTTTTAACACTTTAATATTTCATGGCACAAACTAGTCAAATCCAGCCACTAAACATGCGCATCTACTGTCAGGCCTCGGATGTCATGACATTGCACTCAAAATTCAGTGCTTGCTCACTTTTGTGCCTGTTCATCAGGCTGTTATAGCAAGCTGAAAGCCTTGCAGATGTAATGCTGTCCCTCCTATAGGTGACCACATCTGCAATGTTTATATAAAGTCAGATGACCTACTAAACAGCTCATGACAGTTCACATTTCTACCTCCCCGATTAAACACATCCGCAAAAACTGCATTAAACCAAAGGAATGCTACTTTAACGATTAGCGTAATTCGTTCATTGTGGGCGAGATCCTACTTTATTCTGACCTACTAACACTCCACAACATCCTGAACTTAACATGGCCCCCTTCAAAAACAAATAGTGTCAACCTAACCCACCGTAATACTGCGCCAACACCCACGCAATGGCGTTTTCTGATTGGCTGTTGGCGAACTCATAACCCGCCTCCGCGTGAATACGATTGCACCAATTCGCAGTCAATAACACCCCGCCCCACAAAGCTTGGTTGAGGCGACGAGCAACAAACAATATCGCAGGCCTCCACACGTTACGTAAACAGATGGAATGCAAAACATTATTTCCGCAAACTTTTAGTTTGCAGACAAACAGTCAGTTTTGAAAGCTTTACAAGACAGCTGGCAAATGAATGAGATTAAAATCGACTCGTTTAAACGGATCCCAAAATGCATTTTAAAGCGATTTTTTTTTGGGTCACGATTAAAACAAATTAAAATCAGTTCAGATAGTTATCCATATCCCAAAAGCATTGTAAATGGCGTAGAAACTACCGTGTTTTATCATTTGACTTTGCATCGCACTGATGGGGGCGTGTACCCTTACATACGACTTCTAGTAAGACACCGTGAAAGCTTTTATAATACAAAAAAAAACTCTAGAAATAGATTTATATATCAAATCGACATGTTTTTGATAAATTCGTGGCTTGGTTAAACCAAGTGGGTTCATAAAAAAAACAACGAACTCTGATTTATGTCCCGTAAATAAAGCACATTTTCACCAAAAAAAAAATATTAATCCTCTGAGAATAGTAGTTCTGAGAACCTTGATCTCATTTTTATTATCAGCTTTTTAATCAACTTCTGGACTGGGTTTGTCAACTAAAAGGAAACTCCAAAAGGTGCAGTGCTGTAGTCCTGCAGGACCAGCTCGAGCTGAAATGTTCTAGAACTTCTTGTGTAACTGAAAGCTAACAACCAACATCTCTGCCCTTACTCATCACCAATGACCGGCCAGATGAGCAAACATGGGGAAAAAACATCGATCTGAAAGGACAAACAAGCACCTGAGGCTGCGACACCACAGATAAACAGATGATAACAGGTTAGGGTTTAATGAGGAACTAGAGCGCTGCTTTCACACTATGGCCTCCGTGTCCCTCCCCTCTGCTAGCGTAATTTAGCCAGCGAGCTAACTACAAGAGGCAATGTTTTTATCATCCTCAAACAGCTATACTTGCAAACTTCACAGCAATGTCATAGTAAAATAGATGACTCACCTTTAAGCAAGCCATATACTAGAAAAAAACGGTCGTAACTCCAAATTTAAATCGTGTTTAGGAAAACTTGATGTCATTTCTTCTCAATCCACGCCGTCTTCCTCTCTGGTTTGTTTTGTTTATCTTCTTCCTGACGGGTTCCTGGAAAGCGCGTGACTGCCTGGTCACGTGCTCCTCCACTGACCAATCAAGGCGAGCGCTCGCTCTTGTCCCAAAACAAGCTATTCAAATACTTTTAGCCTGAACGATGAGTTTTCATTTAATTTGATATTGCTCGTATTATTTTATTTTATTATATAGATTTTATTATTATATTATATGTATGCTATGTTATATCATTTATGATATAATATAATATAATGTAATTAATATTAGTTTGGCTAACTTTTTTTTGCCATTGAATGAACTTCTTTCACACACACACACAAATATATCGTAATAATCACAAAAGTGAAGTGTAAAGGCCTAAAAGCTCATTTTAGCTCTTAGAAAAGTCCTCTGCACAGACCACTATGACCAGCTTCACCTCCTCACCTCATACAACCAGCACAATGTATCAAAATCTTCAAGCGGAGGTACCTGGATGAAATATTCTGAATGATAGCAATCCACAATCTGACTTGTGATGCTGCCTGGAAACGTAACCACACAATATTGAGGAGAAGTGGACCAAAGTCCCCCCCATTCAGTCACCTGATGGAGTATGGGATCCTGGCACTGTCGCCTCTGACTTGCTTAGTTGGGGACACTTTATAATTGGCAATTTACTGATTTGACTGCACTGACTCTATTGGATGAGAACTGAACTGAGCTGGATGATGCCATCCCTGTTTTCTCTATAATTGATGAACTTTACACAGCTATTGATCAATTTTAGGCCAAAACGCATAAGAAGTTTTCCGTTTTTAGTCGGAAACGGAGTCAAGTAAAGCGCTCCTTAGTATAAACCAGGATAAAATCCAACACCCGGAAAACTTTGTATGCGTTTTGGAGGCCTGAAAATGCAAACTTTTGAAAACGTTTTTTCAAAGTACAAGTTTTTGAAAACGATACAATTATCGTCTCTGTGAAAACTACAAAAACGGGAATTTGTGAGAACGGTGACATACGTATCACGTATTTTGTCTGCATCAATATGCCATAATTACACATGTTATTCTGTTTCGTTTTCAGAGCATGGACAGGTCTCCGGACCTGACTGCACTCTTTCACACAGGTTTACTCCGCACACTGCAACAACAACAACCAACAGCACGGGAGTGCCCTCTAGTGGCCATCAGGTATAGTAACATCAACTCAAATACATTACACGTATTCAGTCTACTAATCTGCAGTATGCAGGGAAGGAGACAAGAGGCCTTTTTTAATTTTTTTGAATGGATGTCAATGGAGGAGAGGCTTCACTACGCTGAATAAACCACTTTCTGAGGAAATAGCTTATCACTTAATGAATCGACAGCCCATCGGCTAATCTTCAACGAGTTTGCTCTTAAGCATTCATTCTGGGTTGATCAATTTTTAGAGTTTACATCGGGAAAAAAAAAAAAGACCACTGTGGAGAAGAGTTGAGCATTTGATCTTTGATCTGATACATTACTACTTTCCTAAAAAAAAGCATTTCCTGTTTAGCATTTAGCATGCTAATATGTGCAGTTGCTAGCTAATAGTTTGATACCTAACCAATACAAGCTTATAATTCAGTCATGTGACACAAAAATATAAGACATTGAGGTAATTCTGTGAGGAAATCAATCCGGTTAGGGAACCATACTAATATAATTGAATAATTCAGTCATGTGACACGAATTAAAATCACTTTGAGACTACTTCATTGGGTTATTTAAAAACTACTTAATTCCATCCATCCATCCATCCATCCATTTTCTTCCACTTATCCGGGGCCGGGTCGCGGGGGCAGCAGTCTGAGCAGAGATTCCCAGACTTCCCTCTCCCCAGACACTTCCTCCAGCTCTTCCGGGGGGACACCGAGGCGTTCCCAGGCCAGCCGAGAGACATAGTCTCTCCAGCGTGTCCTAGGTCTTCCCCGAGGCCTTCTCCCAGTGGGACATGCCCGGAACACCTCCCTAGGGAGGCGTCCAGGAGGCATCCAAAACAGATGCCCGAGCCACCTCAGCTGACTCCTCTCGATGTGAAGGAGCAACGGATCTACTTTGAGCTCCTCCCGAGTGACCGAGCTCCTCACCCTATCTCTAAGGGAGCGTCCCGCCACCCTGCGGAGAAAGCCCATTTCGGCCGCCTGTATCCGGGATCTCATTCTTTCGGTCATGACCCAAAGCTCATGACCATAGGTGAGAGTAGGAACGTAGATCGACCGGTAAATCGAGAGCTTCGCCTTGCAGCTCAGCTCCTTCTTCATCACGACAGACCGGTACATCGACCGCATTGCTGCAGAAGCTGCACCGATCCGTCTGTCAACCTCACGCTCCTTCCTTCCCTCACTCGTGAACAAAACCCCAAGATACTTGAACTCCTCCACTTGAGTCCATGATGTTGAAATTATGTGAATAAATTATGTTTGTTTAACTTAACTGATTCACGTGGAACTGATGCCGACACTTCTAAATTCATTGATGTCAAGGCTGTAATGTGATTGGTTATCAAGGCACACACAATTCAAGTTAGCAGTTAGGCTTTCTCCAATGTTAGAGCCACAGACTCTTGTATCTTCCAGTAAGAAATTCCTGCCGGCGTGTGAATAGAACCAGCAACCTTCTGATTACAAGCCCGACTCCCTCACCACTAGGCCACGACTACCCACTATATTATTATTATTATTATCATCATCATTATTATTATTAGCATTATTATTATTATTATTATTATTATTATTATTATATATATATATATTTTTTTTTTTTTTATTATATTACTAATGTCACATACTGTTTAGAATAGAGACGTAGGCCATCTCTGGTACAGTCTGAAGGTGCGTAGTATTTCTTTGGCTTGACAGCATAATACAGCATTTTTTGTCTTTTTTGTGGATCCTATATGTGAAACTTTTCAAAACGCAAAGGAAAAACCTTTCCGTTTATAGTACATCTTTGTTGTGTAAACGCACCCTAAAGGTTAAAATTGAGAATGCATTTCAGCATATAACACTTTCCAATAAGGTTAACATGAACAAATAATGAACTGCACTTCTACAGCATTTATTAATATTTAACATTAATTTTAATATTGACAAATACTGAATTATTAAAATCTTGTTAACATTAGTTAATGCACCGTGAACTAACAATGAACAGCTGTATTTTTATTAACTAAGGTTAACAAAGATTGACAAATACTGTAACAAATTTATTGCTCGTGACTAGTTCATGTAAGTTAATACATTAGCTAATGTTAACAAATCAACCTTACTGTAAAGTGTTACCATAATATGTATGAGATGTCTCAGTGATTCCAATTGGAAGAAGCACAAGATTCCATGAGAGGGAAGGGCTGGTTAGCTTGCGCCCGGCCTTGGGTCCAGCAGCAGGAACCTTCCAAGGTCCTGGGCTGCACGCCAAACCTTTCAGTAAATAATAGCACCTATTACTCCCAAGAAGGAAACAAAACTTAAACTTCTACAAGAAGATGAAAGAGGCTTTGTGTTGCTTGTGCTTGCTGCCAGTTTAACCAAAAGAAACAGGACGTTTTATGGGCTATACTCTATGATACTTATAGGACAAATATTGACCTCAAAATGTTCTGAAAAGTGCAGGAGCTTTAATTAATGTCCTAGCAAGGTGGTTTTGAATTTCTAGTGTAATGAATTGCAGGTACGTAATGGAGTTTTTGCTCTGTGCTGGTTCAAATAAGGGGATCAACTGGGCCAGCTGTGAAAGAACAAGTACAGTGATGTCAGAATAAATCCAAAAGCTCTTTGTCGCTTTTTTTTTGAGCCAAATTCTGCATTCTTTAGGATTCCGAGAGAGTGAATGGTCTACATTCCCATGGTAACACATTGTACATAAACAAAAATGAAAGGACAAGATGTACAATGGGATAAGTATCGAGTTATTGAGATATTCACAGGGCACATAGAGCACATAGTTCCATTTAGATAACTGCAAATAAACTGAAATAACTTCACATTCTATGGAAAGTTCCAAATATACATACATCTATATATAGCACGATTTTAAAATCTATACGATGTTTAATAGGGAGCCAGTGCAGTGTTGACAGAACCGGGCTAAAATGGTCATACTTCCTGGTTCTAGTAAGGACTCTAGCCGCTGTGTTTTGGACCAGCTGTAGTTTGTTTATCAAGCGGGCAGGGCATCCACCCAGTAGAGCATTAGTTATTTATTGTTGTGTTATAAAGTTGTTTCCATTAGTGTAAGAAGGGTGTTTAGTTAATAGAAGTCACTCTTACACTCTACATAGCGCTTCATGGCCATTGATCAGATGCAGCAGCTGTTTCAGCTACGCGGCTTTTGAAAAATACATATCAGTCTCGAAATTAAAACCGCTTTACCGCATGAACCGGTATACCACTCAGGACTAATGTAATATAAATAAATATACTAATATATATGAATACAAAGCACTGACACACTCTGAACACATTTTTTAAAGAAATGTTCAGAATATGTTATTTCACCGCAAAATCAAAAAAAAAGAAAAGAAAAAAAATATATATATTGCATAAAGAACTATTAATAGCTTTTGCATTGTGACATTATTTCCTCATTGTCAGCTGTTATTACCATAATGCATTTGGACATATTTTTTTGTCATTCTTTTTCCTCTAATGACACGTTTGGAATTGGAAAGGTTTTCTGGTATGTGTGAGTTTTTTAGGTTATCATTCTGAAGAGCAGAGCCTGTGGTTAGAGGTTGATGATTAGCCAAACATCATTAAGACTATAATTATATTATTTCACAAGTAACATCTGTGCACTCTTCAGCATAGTCTCTTTGCTAAATATTTCAGTACATGCAGGTGTGCTTGTGCTGTTGCTAAATAGCTATATATGACAATATAAAATATTTAAGATGTAAATAATTAAGAAATATTTTACATTATATATTTCTGTGTGTGTGCATATATATACTGCATGATTAAATACTGTATATGTTCAATATATTTGTAGACATGCATGTACATTTATATGTTATGAAGTATATTACTTAGGTAAATATATTATCTTATATTTTTAAATATATGAAAGCGGCAATTCATTATGTATTATTCAATATATTGTTATTTATCTACACAGTTTATTATTCTGTATATTTTCTAATATATACGAAGTGTTAGAATATCATCAGTATGATACTGTAATCTAGTTCGTCTCATACAGACAACAAACTAATACTAAACATTACAACTTTCAACACACTCAAATGTAGTTTAGTATGATAGTGTAACATTAGAGCAAGTGAAACAGTGCTGCGTTACCTCACAGTTTTAATTCATCAAATAAACTGTCCTGTATGAGTAGTTTTTCAGCACTTATGAGTAGTTCGGTAGAATGAAATGTTTCTTTATATCCCCCGGGACTCACGCGTGACACTGATATCTGTCTCTCATTAGTAATCGCGTCCGCGATTCTTGGCCACGCCCACTTCATACCACAGTCATGATAAAAACATGCATTCACTCATCCATAAACATTATTTCCCCATGAATATTAATAGATCCATCAGCATGACGACAAGTCCCATGATTCCATATTCACTGCGCCATCAATCTACGCCTTCGTTATTGTTTTGAATTGTTTAGCGCCCCCTAGTGGCTAAAAACTACGGATTGTACCTTTAGTATATTGATCATTCATATATTAGGAAATATATTTTCTTTGAGTAAGGTGAGGGTGTCGTACAAAAGGAGCGTCTCAGTTTTTTCAAGCACAGATGGGTCATGGCTCACCACTTTCTGCCAAATTTCATAAGAGAATTATCAAACAATTCAAAAAAGGTTTTAATTTAAATTATTCAAATGAATTAAAATAAAATCAAAGGCGCCTTTTATCCGGGGACACATTCATTCTCGTTGTATCCTATATTCTCTCCTCTAACTCTAAACCTACCCATCTCAGAAAACTTTCTGCTTTTTTACATTTCCAAAAAACATCATTCCGTATGATTTATAAGCTGTTTCCCTCATGTTGACCAAAAAATGTCCTCACCACAAGGACAAGAATTTCAGATATTGACATCTTTGTGTGAACATTTTGTCCTTATAACGTAGGACCACACACACACATTGCATAACCTAACCCTAGCCTAACTCTACCATAAAGCTTTCTACATTTTTACTCTTAAAACTGCATTTACTTTATTTTTACGCTGCTTTTGCAAATGAGGATGTCTTACTCAAAATGCTTAAGTAGGTACACACACACACACACACACACGTTGTGTTTATGTGTTTTGTGGGGACTTTCCATAGGCGTAATGGTTTTTATATTGTACAAACTGTACATTCTGTCCCCCTACCCCCTTCATTTGGTACACACACACTTTTAGTAATTTTTTAACTTCTAGTTTATTGTACTGCCATTTATTCAGTATATTCTCCAAAATGTCATTATTTAAATTACTTTGATAGTGTTTGTCTATTATTGAATACATTTTGCTCCTGCAAGCAAAACCACCATTCTTCTATCTTCATGGCCTTTAGTCGACCAAAGACCCGGAACAACACTCTTTTAGCTCAGCTCTTCTGAAGTAGTCTGTGACACAATAGCACAAGCAGATATGGTTTTGAAATGGGCTCAGTGTATGAACGGGTTACGACACTCTCAAAAAGGATGTGTTCATATTTTACACATTTCTTTGTGTGTGTGTGTTTGTGTTAGGACTATTTTAACACATTTTGTGTCATTTTATGTTGAATGTGTATAAAAAAACTAAGTCTATCCAACACAAAATGTGTCAATTGTCATCCAATCACATTGTTGCCTACCTCAGCAAGTTGTTTCATCGGTGGACGGCATGTCGTAACTGGATTAGTTTTTTATAAATGCATTTGGACATATTTTTGTCATTCTTTTTCCTTTAATGACACGTTTGCCAAAGCAACCTGTACCTGGTTTAAGGGCCATGGTCTCCCTGTTCTTAATTGGCCAGCAAACTCACCTGACCTTAACCCCATAGAAAATCTATGGGGTATTGTGAAGAGGAAGATGTGATATACCAGACCCTACAAAGAGTATAGGTGCCAAATAGGAGAAGGATCTACCGCCTGCGGTTGATTTTGATATTCTAGGTATTAACAACTGGCCAGAATTCTGAGATCGTAATAGACTCGAAGGACTATGATGCATTAAGAGCTCACTCAGGTACTGGGGAGATTTAGTGCTTTTTAAGTAATTAGCACGATTTTAAAATCTATACGATGTTTAATAGGGAGCCAGTTCAGTGTTGACAGAACCGGGCTAAAATGGTCATACTTCCTGGTTCTAGTAAGGACTCTAGCCGCTGTGTTTTGGACCAGCTGTAGTTTGTTTATCAAGCGGGCAGGGCATCCACCCAGTAGAGCATTAGTTATTTATTGTTGTGTTATAAAGTTGTTTCCATTAGTGTAAGAAGGGTATTTAGTTAATAGAGGTCACTCTTACACTCTACATAGCGCTTCATGGCCATTGATCAGATGCAGCAGCTGTTTCAGCTACGCGGCTTTTGAAAAATACATATCAGTCTCGAAATTAAAACCGCTTTACCGCATGAACCGGTATACCACTCAGCACTAATGTAATATAAATAAATATACTAATATATATGAATACACAGCACTGACACACTCTGAACACATTTTTTAAAGAAATGTTCACAATATTTGTGTTATTTCACCACAAAATCAAAAAAAAAAAATATATATATATATATTTTGCATAAAGAACTATTAATAGCTTTTGCATTGTGACATTATTTCCTCATTGTCAGCTGGCATTACCATAATGCATTTGGACATATTTTTTTGTCATTCTTTTTCCTCTAATGACACGTTTGGAATTGGAAAGGTTTTCTGGGATGTGTGAGTTTTTTGGGTTATCATTCTGAAGAGCAGAGCCTGTGGTTAGAGGTTGATGATTAGCAAAACATCATTAAGACTATAATTATATTATTTCAAAAGTAACATCTGTGCACTCTTCAGCATAGTCTCTTTGCTAAATATTTCAGGTGTGCTTGTGCTGTTGCTAAATAGCTATATATAAAAATATAAAATATTTAAGATGTAAATAATTAAGAAATATATTACATTCTATATATATGTGCATATATATACATATATACTGCATGATTAAATACTGCATATGTTCAATATATTTATATACATGCATGTACATTTATATGTTAAGAAGTATATTACTTAAGTAAATATATTATGTAGTGCTCTGTGTTTGTAGACATAAAGCATGATCTAGGCAATGTTTTAAAAAATTGCTCATTGTAGGCCCACATCATGATATTTTAGGCATATTGAACAGAAAAGTGACTGAGTATTGTTGTTAAATATTGTAGGAATCAATCCGATCAAAATCCATGTAAAAAAACAGTTATATTTAACAAAAGAAAATTACATATTGGTAGCGCAACTGTGACTGTTTAAGCCCCGCCCCTCACTCCCGGTCGCGTGGCTGCGGTTCAACAGCTGGACATGTCACGGTTATTCTCCTCAAAACATTTTGAGGTAATTTATCCCCCTTTTTCATCGGTGAACGACTTGAAAGCTCATATGAAAAGACTGACTTGATGTACGAGACGAGTTAATAAATACATTTTTTTTTTAAATGCTTTGTATTGCATTCTTTGTGTTAAACTGGTTAAAAGTCATCGGACACAAACCTGTGTGATTTATGAAATATTCAACAACTGTCTGTGTTAAGAAGAATAAAATACTGGACAGGGTTGGGGAATAACAAAACACAAGTAACTTAGTTACGTATTTAAAATACAAATTTGAGTGACTGTATTTCATTACAGTTACATTTTAAATGGGTGGTAATCAGATTACAGTTACATCTGAAAAGTGTTTTAGATTACCAAAGTGATTACTTTGAGTTTTAATGTCATTTAAACAGCGATTGGTGATTCTCTGACTCTGACAGTCTGAAAAAGAGGAGTTCAGTTTCATGTTTTTGACTGTTTTCATGTTTTGTGGTAGTTGTTTGTGAGTCATTTTATAATTGTGAGAAAGGTCATTGCAACTTTTTCTCACAATTAGTTTTTTCTCTCACAATTGTGAGTTTGCGTTTCACAATTCTGACTTCTTTTTCTCAGAATTGCGAGATTTAAACTCACAATTGCAAGTTATGAAGTCAGAATTGGGAGATATAAAGATGCAATACTATTTTTTTCTTGCAATTGTGAATTTAGTATGTGAGTTTATATCTCATAATTCTGACTTTTCTCAATATTGCGAGTTTATATCTCATAATTATGACTTTATAACTCACAATTGCAACTTTATATCACACAATTCTGAGGGAAAAAGTCAGAATTGTGAGATAAAAACTTGCAATGACCTTTTTTGTGTTTGTTTCACACTTATTAGTATTCCAAAGTATTCTAAAGTAATGTTACTAAACTTGAGTAATGTAACGAAATACGTTACAAATGACTTTTTAAAGCATGTATTTTGTAATCCGTAGTGAAATACATTTTAAAAGTAACCCACCCAGCCCTGATGCTGGATGAGTTCAAACTAACACAATGTGTGTCCTTGACTAGACGCACAGCACAGGTGTGTGTTGTGTTGAACACACCCTTTTTTGAGAGTGTATGTACAGAGATTCAGAAAGGCTTAGTGTTTGTCTATGCCGTTTCCTGGATCCTCTTGTATTAGATGAACTGTTCTCTAATCAGTTCAGCAGTCGAGAGTTGGCAAGATTCCTGCTTGTACAATAAGTTTGATGAAGGGGTATTTACATCAGTGCACTGAATATCAGCACAGGACAGAGCAGAATTCATTAAAATAGAAGTGTATTTTAGTATGGCAGACATCTGCCAACATGATAGTGTGCTTTCACATTCGGTTGCCAGGGCGGTGCTGTGTGGTTGCTGACGGATGTTGAAAAAAGCACTTTGTGGCATCCAAACTTAATGAGGCACTGCTCAATGTCTTTATTAAAAATCCCATATCTGCAGACAAAGCTTAATCTGAAACACTGTAGTTTCTCACAGCGTTTTAACACACTTGGCCTTTTTGTTTTTCCTCAAACTTAGAGCAGAGAAACTAGACACTCTTGGGGAAAATCCTCATTTCTTGAAACGGCGCCCTCTTCTGTTATTTCTGATAGTTCAGTAAAAATTAAAATCCTGTCATCATTTACTCACCCTCAAGATGTTCCAAAACTGTATGAATTTCTTTCTTTTGAGGAATATGGGTAAAAAAACAGAACCCCATTGATTTTTTTCTGTACTATGGAGGTCCATCAATTGTTTGGTTTCTAACATTCTTCAAAATATCTTCTTTTGTGTTCAGCAGAAGATAGAAATTCATACAGGTTTGGAACAACTTGAGGGTGAGTAAATGATGACAGAATTGTCATTTTTGGGTGAACTATCTCTTTAAACAGCAAACAATATATGTTTTTTATTTAAAGAAATGCTACTTTCTTGATTATAATTACTACTTCAGCGGATGAATAAAGTATGGAAATATTTTATTAAATGTTTGAGACACAAAAATGGATCTTGAACAGACATTGCAACAAAATATATAACTCTCCTATAATGCTCTGATTCTAAATATTACACCAAATGTCACTATATACAGTATCGGGAAGATCATATATGGCCTATTCTACGTTTTCTACAAATTTTGTATGTATGAAAATTGTATAATATCCAAAGGTACACATTTCTAGTAATTGTGTAGTTAATTCTTATATTATATTTTCAGAAAGTTTTGGAATATTTTTCCTCTCCCCAAATTTGTCTCTACCGAAACTTTTAATATATATATATATATAAGGGTGTGTGTATGTATATATATATATATATATATATATATATATATATATAAAAGGGTGTGTGTATGTGTATATATATATATATTAAAGGGTGTGTGTATGTGTATATATATATATATTTATTAAAGGGTGTGTGTATGTGTATATATATATATACACATATAAAAGGGTGTGTGTATGTATATATATATATACATATAAAAGGGTGTGTGTATGTATATATATATATATATTAAAGGGTGTGTGTATGTATATATATATATATATTAAAGGGTGTGTGTATGTGTATATATATATACACATATAAAAGGGTGTGTGTATGTATATATATATATATATATATTAAAGGGTGTGTGTATGTATATATATATATATATATATTAAAAGGGTGTGTGTATGTATATATATATATGTATATTAAAGGGTGTGTGTATGTATATATATATATATATATATATATATATATATATATATATTAAAGGGTGTGTGTATGTATATATATATATATATTAAAGGGTGTATGTGTATATATATATATATATATATATATATATATATATTTATTAATTTTTCAGAGGTACATCAATAACAATTACAATAACAATATTTCAAGTGTAATATATGAGATTTGTTGTATTTTGTATCCAGTATTTCTTTGTAAAAGGCGTAAAGTTTATACTGATTTCAAAGTTAAGGATTCATTACACTGACATTGAACCAAAATACTTTATTGTTGACAAAACATCCTGTGTTTCGTCGTGACTGCACATTTTCGGCAGCGACCACATCCCATTACAGAATTTTACCTCGCACACCGCAACACTACTAAAACATATTAAAATATGAATGATTTGCATAACTGTACTAAAATTTAGTTTATTTCCCCCAAATAAATGATTCTGTCACAGTCACGTCCTTTTTGTCACTACCAAAACAAGTATGACATGTTTCAGTAGTGACGATTTTAGGTACTTTTGAGTCTGGCTCAAAGATGCTAATCAGCACATGGTTAGCTAGCACGGTTTTGAACAAATGTACACAGAAAAAAAAAATTTCATTGAGTAATACTCAAAAAAACAATGATGTAACAACCGAAACTTCACCATGTTTCGGTCATGGCTGTTTCAGTAATGACAATTTTAGATACTAGCGTCTAGCTCAAAGATGCTAATCAGCACATGGTTAGCTAGTACAGTTTTGAACAAACGTACACAGAAAAACTAAGTTTAATGGAATAACACGCAACAAAGTTGCAGAGGAATTGTGTTTGGTTGTGACATTCCTTAAAGTTACACACAGATTTTCAGACTTTTGAACACTTTTAACTTAAAATGATGGTACCGATCTACTGTGAAAGAGAGGCTATGAGAGTCTCCGCCAATGGACTAAAACATTCACCGTTTCAGTCGTGACGTGAAAATCCAGGACACATTTTTTCACGTTAAGTTTCATGATTCGGGACAGCCACCTCCTAATTGAAAGTACCCAATAAATGGAGATTTTATATATATTAAGCTTACTTAAATATTATTGTGGAATTCAATAGATAATAGAAGGATCTTGGTAAACTTTTAAAATTTTGAATAATTAATAAATGTGTTTTTTGGTTGTGGGACCGCCGTTTCCACCAGTTCTCAAGATCACAAACATTCCAAAGCCTGGGGTGAGTAAATTTTGTTTTTCAGCAAGAATGGGTTACAATTTATTTTCAAACAGTTAATATTCATCAAAGAATACTTTACAGTTTCCACAAAATATGTATAGAATCACAATTGTGTTATATTAGCATGACTTCCGAAGGATCACGTGACACCGAAAATTCCGCTTTCTCATCAGAGGAATGAATTATATCTTAAAATATAATAAAATCAAAATTTTATTAATATAAAATGTATATTTACATCAACGTTAATAAAACCATAATATGAAAGTAATTAAAAGTCAAAAAATTTTTGTTTTATTTTTTTGACCAGATATATAAATAAAAAGAAATTACAAGTCCAGTTATGCACCATGGATGTACGAAGCTCAATCCTTATTCAGCAAAGGACACAGGATGACCGTGAGCCATTATTTATCGAAATTAGGAAGTCAAGCTATCATAATAAATTATTTTTTAAAGATTAATTCCTGCCTAGCCCAGTGACATTCCTCATACATGGCATGTAAAACACGAAATTGTGAAACTATAAGACTTCTTCAGCAAGAAAAGTACATGAATGTAGAATTTTCTTTCACATCTTCCCACACAACATGTTCACTTCATCACATCAGCTGATGAAAAGTGAGCTAGCAGTGGTAGAAGTTGGTCAGTAATGGAGTAGAAGTCCCAAACATTACAGATAAAGATAGCATGATGAAGCTGTTCATTTTCATCAAACATCTGGCAGGCAAGCAGACATGCAACCGTTTTTGCGTCTTGCATCAAAAAAGTAAAACTAAGACATAAGCCGTGTTGTGTGGCATCGAAACCGGGCTGTTGTGTGAGTATAACATAGTGTCTTTATAATGACGTACGGAATGTGTCACAATTCTGTCTTCACTTTGTGCATGAGGTCTTTCTGGTCAATCATTTCCAGTTGTCTGTTCCAGCGGTGGTAGGCCAACAGCGCTATATTCTTAGCTGCAACTGAGCTCATCTCCATGGCACTTCCAGCCCATTCGATCCCATTGAGAAAATACAAGTTGTCGTGCAGCACCACCGGAGGCAAAGCCTGGGCGCTTCCATAATGAGGGTACGCCATCCAGTCTGTGACCTGCACTGAGTAGTAGGACTTAAAAAGGGTCTTCAGCTCATTCTTCTCCAGAGGTTTTGGGGAAAAGACCTTGTAAACTCCGGCCTCCTGAGGCTGTTTCCGGCGGAATCCGGCGGTTATGTTGACCGGGCAGACGCTGGCAGCACTGTTGAAGAAAAGTCCGGGAGTGTCTGTACTTAGGATGCTTGAAAACGGGAAAAGCTTCGGGTCGGGGAAGCCGAAGTAGGTGCAATTTAGGTAGCCGTGGATGATGGAGGCCACAGTTTGGTGGTAAGAGCCCGGCATTTCTGGGAGTTGTGGCTCAAAGCCCTGGAACGAGATTCCCGAGTTGACGTTTTGCTGGAGAGGCGTCGCAACTACTACGATGTCATAGAGTTCCGATGACTTCTCATTTTGAGAGTCGTAGGTGAGCTCATACTGATGGTCATCTCCTGAGGGAACATAGCTTTATTTATTATTCAATACGACGACCACATTTTTAAGGTGTTCACACTTGCAGCGTTGTGCAACGACAAACTAATATATATATATATATATATATATATATATATATATATATATAATATATATATATATATATATATATATTATATACACATACATACTCTCACCTAAAGGATTATTAGGAACACCATACTAATACGGTGTTTGACCCCTTTCGCCTTCAGAACTGCCTTAATTCTACGTGGCATTGATTCAACTAGGCGCCGAAAGCATTCTTGAAAAATGTTGGCCCATATTGATAGGATAGCATCTTGCAGTTGATGGAGATTTGTGGGATGCACATCCAGGGCACGAAGCTCCCGTTCCACCACATCCCAAAGATGCTCTATTGGGTTGAGATCTGGTGACTGTGGGGGCATTTTAGTACAGTGAACTCAATGTCATGTTCAAGAAACCAATTTGAAATGATTCGAGCTTTATGACATGGTGCATTATCCTGCTGGAAGTAGCCATCAGAGGATGGGTACATGGTGGTCATGAAGGGATGAACATGGTCAGAAACAATGCTCAGGTACGCCGTGGCATTTAAACGATGCCCAATTGGCACTAAGGGGCCTAAAGTGTGCCAAGAAAACACCCCCACACCATTACACCACCACCACCAGCCTGCACAGTGGTAACAAGCCATGATGGATCCATGTTCTCATTCTGTTTACGCCAAATTCTGACTCTACCATCTGAATGTCTCAACAGAAATCGAGACTCATCAGACCAGGCAACATTTTTCAAAATTGTAGCCTCTTTTTCCTATTTGTAGTGGAGATGAGTGGTACCCGGTGGGGTCTTCTGCTGTTGTAGCCCATACGGTTGTGCGTGTTGTGGCTTCACAAATGCTTTGCTGCAGACCTTGGTTGTAACGAGTGGTTATTTCAGTCAAAGTTGCTCTTCTATCAGCTTGAATCAGTCGGCCCATTCTCCTCTGACCTCTAGCGTCAACAAGGCATTTTCGCCCACAGGACTGCCGCATACCGGATGTTTTTCCCTTTTCACCCCATTCTTTGTAAACCCTAGAAATGGTTGTGCGTGAAAATCCCAGAAACTGAGCAGATTGTGAAATACTCAGACCGGCCCGTCTGGCACCAACAACCATGCCACGCTCAAAATTGCTTAAATCACCTTTCTTTCCCATTCTGACATTCAGTTTGGCGTTCAGGAGATTGTCTTGACCAGGACCACACCCCTAAATGCATTGAAGCAACTGCCATGTGATTGGCTGATTAGATAATTGCATTAATGAGAAATTGAACAGGTGTTCCTAATAATCCTTTAGGTGAGTGTGTATATATATATATATATATATGTATAAATAAATAAATAATGTGTGAGGGATTTTGCATTTTAGAGTGTCACCCACTAATTGCCGTGAACATATTTTCAGCACAGTGGCTGATTTGTAGTTTAAACCACCAAAAGATTCTCTGAGTTTTCGCATTTTTTGTATTTCCCATTCATTCCCTATGTCAGTCATTTTTGACCGCGAAGGAGCCAAGAGTGACTCTTTTTTTTTACCGACCCTTTAACATATCAAAATCATGTCCATGATTTTTTTGTGTTCACATAGCTAATGCAACAAAAGTCATCCCATTCCGATGAATAAAAAGTACAATTTCAGTCATTTTTGACCAAAGAGGAGCTGAGCAGAGGCTCTGTTCTTTCTTTTGATATATCGACTGATTACATATTCATACAACAAAATAATCTGGGGGCCATGAGAGTTTTAAAAATATGATGAAAAACTGACTGGCAACTTAACTTGGGGGAGAAGAAGTGTCAGATACTGACACCTTTAGAGGTCCAGACAAACAAGTTTTTTAAATGAACGGTTATGTAGAATACCTGTTGATCGGAGGCTAATGGTTGTAACTGGACTCTGGATGAGATTAGCTTTTGCTAGTTTAAGCAGTCCCGAGCAAACCAGCTTGTTACCTCCCTCCACAGCCCAGAGATTGGCCTGTGCACCAGCAAGAGACACAGCACCTGTCACAGAGAGGCGGACAGACACATCAGGACAGACGTGAAACCAGGTGGAGAGAAGACAACAAACATGGCCTGATGATTTTATGATGATTTGTATTATATGTGTTGTTCCAGGATCATTCAGAACTTTCTCTTCTCCTACAGACATTAAAAGCACCAAATCATGAAAACTTTGATACAAAACAGTTAAAAACTCTGTCCAAAACTCATAGATTTAAACACACCGTCACAATATTAATTAAACTATTATATAAAAATATACACTGCGGTTCAAATGTTTCTTATGTTTACCAATTATTTGATCAGAAATACTAAAACAAATACTGTAAATATGTATCTGAATACATTTTAAAATGCAATTTATTCAGCAGCATCATTACTCCGGTCTTTATGGTCACATGATCCTTCAGAAATAAATCCTAATTGATTCGCTGCTCAAGAAACCGTTCTTATTATACAGTTGCTTAATAACTGCTTAAAATGTTTGTTCATTTAATTTTTTTTCATGATTCTTGGATGAATAGAAGGTTCATTTGAAATAGAAATCTTTTGTAACATGATAAATATCTTTAAATAAATAAATACATGTCACATTTGATACATTTAATGCTTTAAAAAGTACTTTCTACCCCATCCCAAAAAGTACTAATTTAATAGATTTTTAGTGTATTTAATACACTTTTAATTGATGCAAAAACCTATTATTACAATATTACACAATGACAAGAAATTGTAGCTCTTCTTGTAGCTCTTAAATGTTTGAGATTTATTATATACTTTATAGTTATATTCATGCTTCCTTTGCTTCAAATATGTAAATTGTGTGATTACTCATCAGAATTAAGTGAAAAGAAGAGTGTATATCTTATAAGTGTGTAAAAATGTGAGAAGCTAAATGTACAATTCTCACACCTATTCTAACACCAATTTGTTGCAGATGTCACAGTTTCGTCACTTGCAGCTGCACGCACCATAGCGGTGACAGAAAAACTGTGCCAACAAGTGGGAAAATGTGCAAAATCCACAGAACAAGACAAAAATGTTTTGTCGTTCCTTTTTAGATGTCAGAATGCCAGATGTCGTTGTATTTGCATGTTTAGATCTCCTAGTTCGGACTTTATAGTTTGCAATTGTGAGCTTATATCACAATTCTGAGGGGAAAAAAAGTCAGAATTGCAGGTTATAAACGTGCAATTCTGAGGAAAATAGACCTATTTTTTGCCTTTTAAGAATTGTGAGATACAAACTCGAAATTAACTTTTTCGTTCTTTTATTCCTGCCACCAGGTAGGCTCCGCCCACAAAAAACATCCCTATTTGCGCACACAAAATAGGTCTATGAAGAAAATACTGTGCATACCAACAAATGCAGGGATGCTGATGTTCTGGCCGTAGTTGACCCTCATTATCGGGGCTATGACTTCATCAATAAAGCGCTGGGAGACGCCCAGTTCTAACAGAGATTCGGAAAGAGAGCGGCGGGTCATGTTGATGAATCCTGAACCCCCGAGAGAATGCAGCAGCTCTTCTACTGAACTGAATGCATAGCCATGGGCCTGATATTTATAGATTCTGACAGGAAAAGGAGAGAAAAATGAGAGGAAGGAGACAGTTAAAGAATTCAAATTTCCTGATAATATACTCACCCCATGTCATCCAATATGTTTATGTCTTTCTCTCTTCAGTTGAAAAGAAATGAGGTTTTTGAGGAAAACATTCCAGGATTTTTCTCCATATAGTGGACTTCATTGGGCTTCAATGGGTTGACGGTCCAAATGTCAGTTTCAGTGCAGCTTCAAAGGGCTCTACATGATCCCAGCCGAACAGACAAAAAATTATTTACTTTTTAACCACAAATGCTCATCTTGCACCAGCTCTGTGATGCTTTACGCATAACATAATCACGTTGGAAATGTCACGCTTGATGTGGGCGGAAGTACCGATCCAGTGGCGTCACACGTGACCTTTCCAATGTGATTACGTAATGTGTGACGCTTCGGAGAGCGAGTGCAAGATGAGCATTTTTTGGTTATGAAGTATATCATTTTTATTCACTAGATAAGACTCTTATTCCTCGGCTGGGATCATGTAGATCCTTTGAAGCTGCACATTTGGACCTTCAACCCGTTGAACCCCAGTGAAGTCCACTATACGGAGAAAAATCCTGGAGAATTTCACAGAGATTTCACCGGGAATTTTTATTTGTTAAATGAAAAATCAAATACAAAAGCTTGTGTTAATCAGCTGAACAGATCTTCAGATGGTTCAAGGTTCCCCAACACTGAAGTTAAATCATCTGACGTCTTTATGTTTTTCAAATAACAGAGAAAGCACCAGCTGGATAATTTCCCAAGAAGTGGTTTGACAAGTGCCTCTTTCTTTCAAGTTTTACCTACTGATGGTAAATGCTGTAGCAAGACAGTGCTTTTTTAAAGTAAAGTGCTGGCTGTTTGTGAATGTAAAAGGCCTGTAAAGTTTTAAAGATGAAAGTGCATGATAAATGGAGTTATTTTCTCCCAAAATAAAGAACCGATTCTGAACCGCCTGAACAATCAGTAATTCCAGTCTCACTTCCTGCATGAACCTACGTAGGTTTGTGACAAATTTGCATAATGCCACCCTATAATATTCATTGTCTGCTCACAAAAAACATCTACTTTGACGTATCTGAACTGATTCTAAAGATTCTAAAGTCCTATCTCACAGGTAGGTCTTTCAGAGTCGCCTGGGGAGGGGAGGTATCCAAACCTCATGAACTGATCACTGGGGTTCCTCAGGGTTCAGTTCTTGGTCCCCTCCTATTCTCCATTTATACTACATCACTGGGTCCCATCATACAGGCACATGTTTTCTCCTACCATTGCTATGCTGATGACACACAACTCTACCTGTCCTTCCAACCAGATGATTCCACAGTAGCTGCAAGGATCTTAAGCTGTCTGGTGAACATCTTGACGTGGATGGAAGAACACCACCTGCAGCTCAAACTGGCAAAGACTGAGCTTTTAGTCTTCCCTGCCACTCCTACTCTACAACACGACATCAACATACAGCTTGGTACAACCACCATCACCCCACCTAAGTCGGCCAGAAATCTTGGAGTTATCTTCGATGACCAACTGACCTTCAGAGACCACATCTCAAAGATGGCACGGTCATGCAGATTTGGTGCTGGTGGAATGATCTCCCTACTTTCATCAGGAACGCAGAATCCCTGGCAATATTCAAGAGACAGCTGAAAACTCACCTCTTCCGAGAACACTTGATCCCCTCATAAAAAAAAAAAAAACCTTTCCTTCCCTTTTTTCCCTTCCTACTCTAGCTTATGGTACTGAGCAATGTATGAAACTTGTATTGTGAGCTCTTCCTGTGTCCATTCGCCAATTCGTGAAGAATCGCTTGTTTGTTTTCCTCACTTGTAAGTCGCTTTGGATAAAAGCGTCTGCTAAATGACTAAATGTAAATGTAACGTACTACTCCCTTTCCCTCACCTCATAAACTTCTCCATGATCTCCTCCACCCACATCTGCAGGCGGATGAAGCTGATCCCATAGCGCCACCACAAGCGAAACAAATCCAGCAGGTACCAATCGGTCTCCTCCAGAATGAACTCCTCTCCATTGAACACTGCCGTTTTCCCAGCCACGTTCTTACGGTACTTCAGCCCTGCAGACAAGTTACATGAGATGAGCAGAAAGCATTGAAGAGAACAGGCTCACACTTACATAATGTCTTTAACTGTACTTAAAAAAATTGTAAAGTGTACTTACTATGTTCATGTTGTATTGCTAAACACTTGTGCTGCTATACAGGTAAGGTTAGGGACCGGTCTCATTTTTTTTTTTTTTCATTTTTTCATCATTTAGCAGACGCTTTTATCCAAAGCGACTTACAAGGGGAGCAATTAGGGGTTCGGTGTCTTGCTCAAGGTCACTTAAGTCATGGTATTGAAAGTGGAGAGAGTGTTGTTCATTCACAATCCCCACCTTCAATTCCTGCCAGCGTGGGAATCGAACCGGCAACCTTCAGGTTACAAGGCCGACTCCCTCACCACTAGGCCACGACTACCCCCAGTCTCATGGTATCAAGGGTTAGTTCACCCAAAAATGAACATTCTCTCATTAAGTACTATGTAAGAACATAAGACCGTCGTTCATCTTGGAAACACAAATGCAGTTCTTTTTAATGAAATCCGAGAGCTTTCTGTCCCTCCATTGACAGCTACACAACTACCACTTCAAGCCCTAGAAAGGCAGTAAAGACATCATTAAAGTAATCCTTGTGCCTCCATTTGTTTGACCAAATATATGAAGCGATGCAATTTACCACTTTATTCACAAATAATTAATCTTCAACGTGTGTTCACGAATGAAACACGATGTGTTGACATGAAAGCAGACGTTGTTACGTGATTAATATTTTGTAAATAAAGAGTTAAATTGTGTTTTTTTGCACAAAGGCTGTCAATGGAGGGACAAAAAGCTTTCAGATCTTTTGCGTTCCGAAGATGAACGATTGTCTTACGGGTTTGTAATGATACTAGGGTGAGTAATTCATGACAGAAACGTCATTTTTGGATGAATTAACCCTTTAAGGGTTGGTTAAGGAGGAAGGGGAGGTCAACAGTGTAATGAATGTCTGCGTCAATAGAAATATACAAAAGTGATTTTATATACATAGAAAGAACGTGTAAAAGGTCTACTTTTAAGTTTTGGGAGAATAAAATGAAATAATGTTCCCTTGTCATTCAGTGTAACACGTTATTTCAATTTTTACATAAATATTTGTTCTGACCTCATTGCATTTTAAATTATAAAAAAATCTTACTGAGAAAAGGGCTAAACCTACTATAGTGATAGCAAAGTTTAAAAATGTAAAATTACAAGTAATTAGTCTTCAATATGAAAATATAATAAAAAATAATAAAAAATATAGATTTTTTTTGAAGATTGTTACACTGAATATCATTTTAGTGGGTGTCCTCTGTAAATCATGGTAAAAATGTATGATATTTAATTTTTGCTCAGAAAAAAACAAACAAATTAAACAGGAGCCATTCTGATGCATTGAAAAACAACAACACCGAACTGTATTACACTTATTGTTTACACTTTTTCGTCTTTGACTCAATTACAGAAATGAATTTCAGATGCAAGTATTCTCTAAAATACAAATACAATGTAAAAAAATATGTATATACACAGGGTTGGGGATTAACGAAATACAAGTAACTTAGTTGCGTATTTAAAATACAAAATTTGAGTAAGTGTATTTCATTACGGTTACATTTTAAATGGGTGGTAATCAGATTACAGTTCCATCTGAAAAGTGTTTTAGATTACAAAAGTGATTACTTTGAGTTTTAATGTCATTTAAACAGCGATTGGTGATTCTCTGACTCTGACCGTCTGAAAAAGCGGAGTTAAGTTTCATGTTTTCGACTGTTTTCATGTTTTGTGAGTCATTTTATAATTGTAAAAAAGGTCACTGCATCTTTTTCTCACAATTTGTTTTTTTTCCCTCACAATTGTGAGTTTGCAATTCTGACTTCTTTTTCTCAGAATTGCGAGATTTAAACTCACAATTGCAAGTTATAAAGTCAGAATCGGGAGATATAAACTTGCAATACTGACTTTTTTTCTTGCAATTGTGAATTTAGCATGTGAGTTTATATCTCATAATTCTGACTTTTCTCTATATTGCGAGTTCATATCTCATAATTCTGACTTTATAACTCACAATTGCAACTTCATATCACACAATTCTGAGGGAAAAAGTCAGAATTGTGAGATAAAAACTTGCAATTACCTTTTTTGTGTTTGTTCCACACTTATTATTATTCCAAAGTATTCTAAAGTAATGTAACTAAACTTGAGAAATGTAACGAAATACGTTACAAATGACTTTTTAAAGCATGCATTTTGTAATCCGTAGTGAAATACATTTCAAAAGTACAGATTTATCCAAATTTCAGTGGACACCTATAAAGTGAGCACAGAATTAACCAAAAACAAACCCCTCACTCTAGGCATGAGCCACTGAAGTAGAGTTTCTCGGGACATTAATTACTAAACTCTACAGTCATTTCAGCAATGTGACAACACTAACCCAGCTGCTGGACAAAGTCTTGCATGTGCAGGTTGAGGGAATGAATGATGGATCCACCGGACTCGTAGTCTTGGTGGTTCACGGTAACAGTCGCCAGGCGACCACCGACTGACCCTTTCTCAAACACATCAATTCTCACTTCTGGCCCGAAATGTTGCCTGAGGAAATGAGCTGTAGCGGTTCCTCCGATTCCAGCTCCAACAACAGCTGCAAACACGATGATCTGACAGGGTTATGTCATGCTTTCTTTACAATGCCTTTATTATTAATATCATGAACTTTTGGCCTACCTATTTTAGACGGCGGGGCACCATCGAGTTTCGCAAAATCCAAATCCGCCAGTACATGAACAAAAGAAAGAAGAAAAAGAAGAAGAAGATACTGACTCATGTTTGTTTATAACATCGACGCTGCTTCAATGAACAGAAGCTGCACGTGCATTCAAGCTAAATGAATATATGAGCTTTTATGCATCTCTTCTCAGATCTTGCTTATTGTAATAGGGATTAAAAAAGGAATTAACACGCAAAATATCTGATGATTTTGATATATGTCGCTTCTGCAGAACAGTAAAAGCTATACGTGTTCATATTTTGCTCACTGTCCGGCAACAAGAGCGCGTGATCTTTCATGCGCACGCTTCTGACCAATCAGAGCAAGAGAGAGTCTCTTCTGACCAATCAGAGCGATGGAAATATCTGAGCAGGAGTAGGAGAAACCATTTTTTCTTCCGGGATGCATTGAAGCCTAATGATGAAACGGGTTTCTTGAAACCAGTTGTTGTTTAGATTTAGTTTATTGAAAGTTAAAAGCTGCCGTTTTAACTTACTTGGCACTCATTTAGACTGTGGTGGACTAGGAGTGCCACATTAAAATAAAACGATGAATCAATTAATTCATTTAATAATTCACACATAAAAATGTAAATAAATAAATCACTTTTAAATAGGCAAATAAATAGACGTATTTAAAGTTGTTTACTTAATTCCTGCTTTTAAACGTAGATTAATAGAACAATAAAAAAATACATTTGTAAATCTTTTTAAATCGCCTTTTAAATGGCTTTTTATTAGACTGTCCCCTCTCGTCAATTATATTTTAAACAAGATTTCTCAGCCAGGATTCAGGGTTAGCCGAGCACAGGTCACGTTCAAGCTCAAACCGCTGCGCAACGTTTTGCTACGGTTTCCGGGTTGATCGACATGTTTCCTGGAAATGGTGTGGAACTGGGTTTGAGATACGTTTTTGTCTTGTTTAGTGGGTGTGTCAAAAATGTCAGCAGCGGCATGTATATAAACCACGCCCCATTAAAGAGACAGCTTGCAAAATGGTGTACTCTTGCTATGTGATGACCTGCCTTTGCTGCTCTCACGACTGCCGTGAAAACGGATTTCAATTTCTGCTTTTCAGCTTGGAAACATTTGGAGCCCCAGACATGCAGGAAAAAATAGTAGGCTAATCGTGCGCAAGATTTACTGTTTCGTTCCCTCGATTTACTAAAACGCGCGAAGATTTTCTGTTTCGTTCTCTCATTTACTAAAACGTGCGCAAGATTTACTGTTTCGTTCCCTCGAGTTACTAAAACGCGCGAAGATTTACTGTTTCGTTCTCTCATTTACTAAAACGCGCGCAAGATTTACTGTTTTGTTCCCTCGATTTACTAAAACGCGCGAAGATTTACTGTTTCGTTCTCTCATTTACTAAAACGCGCGAAGATTTTCTGTTTCGTTCTCTCATTTACTAAAACGTGCGCAAGATTTACTGTTTCGTTCCCTCGATTTACTAAAACGCGCGAAGATTTACTGTTTCGTTCTCTCATTTACTAAAACGCGCGCAAGATTTACTGTTTCGTTCCCTCGATTTACTAAAACGCGCGAAGATTTTCTGTTTCGTTCTCTCATTTACTAAAACGTGCGCAAGATTTACTGTTTCGTTCCCTCGATTTACTAAAACGCGCGAAGATTTACTGTTTCGTTCTCTCATTTACTAAAACGCGCGAAGATTTTCTGTTTCGTTCTCTCATTTACTAAAACGTGCGCAAGATTTACTGTTTCGTTCTCTCATTTACTAAAACGTGCGCAAGATTTACTGTTTCGTTCCCTCGATTTACTAAAACGCGCGAAGATTTACTGTTTCGTTCCCTCGATTTACTAAAACGCGCGCAAGATTTACTGTTTCGTTCTCTCGATTTACTAAAACGCGCGCAAGATTTACTGTTTCGTTCCCTCGATTTACTAAAACGCGCGAAGATTTTCTGTTTCGTTCTCTCATTTACTAAAACGTGCGCAAGATTTACTGTTTCGTTCCCTCGATTTACTAAAACGCGCGAAGATTTACTGTTTCGTTCTCTCATTTACTAAAACGCGCGCAAGATTTACTGTTTCGTTCCCTCGATTTACTAAAACGCGCGAAGATTTTCTGTTTCGTTCCCTCGATTTACTAAAACGTGCGCAAGATTTACTGTTTCGTTCTCTCATTTACTAAAACGTGCGTAAGATTTACTGTTTCGTTCCCTCGATTTACTAAAACGTGCGTAAGATTTACTGTTTCGTTCTCTCATTTACTAAAACGTGCGTAAGATTTACTGTTTCGTTCCCTCGATTTACTAAAACGTGCGCAAGATTTACTGTTTCGTTCTCTCATTTACTAAAACGTGCGTAAGATTTACTGTTTCGTTCCCTCGATTTACTAAAACGCGCGAAGATTTACTGTTTCGTTCTCTCATTTACTAAAACGTGCGTAAGATTTACTGTTTCGTTCCCTCGTTTTACTAAAACGTGCGTAAGATTTACTGTTTCGTTCCCTCGATTTACTAAAACGCGCGCAAGATTTTCTGTTTCGTTCCCTCGATTTACTAAAACGTGCGTAAGATTTACTGTTTCGTTCCCTCGATTTACTAAAACGCGCGAAGATTTTCTGTTTCGTTCCCTCGATTTACTAAAACGTGCGTAAGATTTACTGTTTCGTTCCCTCGATTTACTAAAACGCGCGAAGATTTACTGTTTCGTTCTCTCATTTAATAAAACGCGCGCAAGATTTACTGTTTCGTTCCCTCGATTTACTAAAACGCGCGCAAGATTTACTGTTTCGTTCCCTCGATTTACTAAAACGCGCGAAGATTTTCTGTTTCGTTCCCTCGATTTACTAAAACGCGCGAAGATTTTCTGTTTCGTGATTTACTAAAACGCGCGAAGATTTTCTGTTTCGTTCCCTCGATTTACTAAAACGCGCGAAGATTTACTGTTTCGTTCTCTCATTTAATAAAACGCGCGCAAGATTTACTGTTTCGTTCCCTCGATTTACTAAAACGCGCGAAGATTTTCTGTTTCGTTCCCTCGATTTACTAAAACGTGCGTAAGATTTACTGTTTCGTTCCCTCGATTTACTAAAACGCGCGAAGATTTTCTGTTTCGTTCTCTCATTTACTAAAACGCGCGCAAGATTTACTGTTTCGTTCCCTCGATTTACTAAAACGCGCAAAGATTTTCTGTTTCGTTCCCTCTTTACTAAAACGCGCGCAAGATTTACTGTTTCGTTCCCTCGATTTACTAAAATGCGCGAAGATTTACTGTTTCGTTCTCTCATTTACTAAAACGCGCGCAAGATTTACTGTTTCGTTCCCTCGATTTACTAAAACGCGCAAGATTTACTGTTTCGTTCCCTCATTTACTAAAACGCGTGAAGATTTACTGTTTCGTTCCCTCGATTTACTAAAACGCGCGAAGATTTACTGTTTCGTTCTCTCATTTACTAAAACGCGCGCAAGATTTACTGTTTCGTTCCCTCGATTTACTAAAACGCGCGCAAGATTTACTGTTTCGTTCTCTCATTTACTAAAACGCGTGAAGATTTACTGTTTCGTTCCCTCATTTACTAAAACGCGCGCAAGATTTACTGTTTCGTTACTCGATTTACTAAAACGTGCGCAAGATTTACTGTTTCGTTCTCTCATTTACTAAAACGTGCGCAAGATTTACTGTTTCGTTCCCTCGATTTACTAAAACGCGCAAAGATTTACTGTTTCGTTCTCTCATTTACTAAAACGCGTGAAGATTTACTGTTTCGTTCCCTCGATTTACTAAAACGCGCAAAGATTTTCTGTTTCGTTCCCTCGATTTACTAAAACGCGCAAAGATTTACTGTTTCGTTCCCTCGATTTACTAAAACGCGCGCAAGATTTACTGTTTCGTTCCCTTGATTTACTAAAACGCGTGAAGATTTACTGTTTCGTTCCCTCGATTTACTAAAACGCGCGCAAGATTTACTGTTTCGTTCCCTCGATTTACTAAAACGCGCGCAAGATTTACTGTTTCGTTCTCTCATTTACTAAAACGCGCGCAAGATTTACTGTTTCGTTCTCTCATTTACTAAAACGCGCGCAAGATTTACTGTTTCGTTCCCTCATTTACTAAAACGCGCGCAAGATTTACTGTTTCGTTCCCTCGATTTTCTAAAACGTGCGCAAGATTTACTGTTTCGTTCTCTCATTTACTAAAACGTGCGCAAGATTTACTGTTTCGTTCCCTCGATTTACTAAAACGCGCAAAGATTTTCTGTTTCGTTCCCTCGATTTACTAAAACGCGCGCAAGATTTACTGTTTCGTTCCCTCGATTTACTAAAACGCGCAAAGATTTACTGTTTCGTTCTCTCATTTACTAAATCGCGTGAAGATTTACTGTTTCGTTCCCTCATTTACTAAAACGTGCGCAAGATTTACTGTTTCGTTCCCTCGATTTACTAAAACGCGTGAAGATTTACTGTTTCGTTCCCTCGATTTACTAAAACGCGCGCAAGATTTACTGTTTCGTTCCCTCGATTTACTAAAACGCGCGCAAGATTTACTGTTTCGTTCTCTCATTTACTAAAACGCGCGCAAGATTTACTGTTTCGTTCTCTCATTTACTAAAACGCGCGCAAGATTTACTGTTTCGTTCCCTCATTTACTAAAACGCGCGCAAGATTTACTGTTTCGTTCCCTCGATTTTCTAAAACGTGCGCAAGATTTACTGTTTCGTTCTCTCATTTACTAAAACGTGCGCAAGATTTACTGTTTCGTTCCCTCGATTTACTAAAACGCGCAAAGATTTTCTGTTTCGTTCCCTCTTTACTAAAACGCGCGCAAGATTTACTGTTTCGTTCCCTCGATTTACTAAAACGCGCAAAGATTTACTGTTTCGTTCCCTCGATTTACTAAAACGCGTGAAGATTTACTGTTTCGTTCCCTCGATTTACTAAAACGCGTGAAGATTTACTGTTTCGTTCTCTCATTTACTAAAACGCGTGAAGATTTACTGTTTCGTTCTCTCATTTACTAAAACGCGTGAAGATTTACTGTTTCGTTCCCTCGATTTACTAAAACGCGCGAAGATTTACTGTTTCGTTCTCTCATTTACTAAAACGCGTGAAGATTTACTGTTTCGTTCCCTCGATTTACTAAAACGCGCGAAGATTTACTGTTTCGTTCTCTCATTTACTAAAACGCGCGCAAGATTTACTGTTTCGTTCCCTCGATTTACTAAAACGTGCGCAAGATTTACTGTTTCGTTCCCTCGATTTACTAAAACGCGCGCAAGATTTACTGTTTCGTTCCCTCATTTACTAAAACGTGCGCAAGATTTACTGTTTCGTTCCCTCATTTACTAAAACGCGCGCAAGATTTACTGTTTCGTTCCCTCGATTTACTAAAACGTGCGCAAGATTTACTGTTTCGTTCTCTCATTTACTAAAACGTGCGCAAGATTTACTGTTTCGTTCCCTCATTTACTAAAACGCGCGCAAGATTTACTGTTTCGTTCCCTCGATTTACTAAAACGTGCGCAAGATTTACTGTTTCGTTCCCTCGATTTACTAAAACGTGCGCAAGATTTACTATTTCGTTCCCTCATTTACTAAAACGCGCGAAGATTTTCTGTTTCGTTCCCTCATTTACTAAAACGCGCGAAGATTTACTGTTTCGTTCCCTCGATTTACTAAAACGTGCGCAAGATTTACTATTTCGTTCCCTCATTTAAAAACGCGCGCAAGATTTACTGTTTCGTTCCCTCGATTTACTAAAACGCGCGAAGATTTACTGTTTCGTTCTCTCATTTACTAAAACGCGCGAAGATTTACTGTTTCGTTCCCTCGATTTACTAAAACGCGCGCAAGATTTACTGTTTCGTTCCCTCGATTTACTAAAACGCGCGCAAGATTTACTGTTTCGTTCCCTCATTTACTAAAACGCGCGAAGATTTACTGTTTCGTTCCCTCGATTTACTAAAACGTGCGCAAGATTTACTATTTCGTTCCCTCATTTACTAAAACGCGCGCAAGATTTACTGTTTCGTTCCCTCGATTTACTAAAACGCGCGAAGATTTACTGTTTCGTTCTCTCATTTACTAAAACGCGCGAAGATTTACTGTTTCGTTCCCTCGATTTACTAAAACGCGCGCAAGATTTACTGTTTCGTTCCCTCGATTTACTAAAACGCGCGCAAGATTTACTGTTTCGTTCCCTCATTTACTAAAACGCGCGCAAGATTTACTGTTTCGTTCCCTCATTTACTAAAACGTGCGCAAGATTTACTGTTTTGCATGATTTATAAATTGAGGGAAGTAAAAAAGGGAGTAAATCGTGCACATATTTTAGTAAATCGAGGCAATGAATTAGTAAATCATGCGCACAATTAAAAAAATTTCCCTTGCATGTCATGTCCAGGGCTTTGTACAAACATCAAAACACAAAGTATGATTTCTTTGAGTGTATGATACGTGGTGAATATGAGTGTTTTGTTGGCAGGCTGAGCTCAGGAACGCAAGTATGGCATTTAAATTTTACTCTTCTTATTCTAAGTAAGTGCAAGCAGGTCTTAAAAAATAAAAACGTAAATCCAGCCAGTTTTTCTGTTGATTTTTATTTTTATTTTTATTTCTGTTGATTTACGCTCTTGAGCATGTCCTAAAAATACCAACAACGACGTGGATTCCCATTCTCTAAAACCATGTTCAAAAACCATGATCCGTCCTCCAATCCTCTCCCACTAGTGACGGCTGACTAAATACACACATTTTCCCGCTTAAAAATGGGAGAGTACCATTAAATATTAAATTAGATTCAATTAATATAAATAAAAGATCAAAATTAAACAAAATATTAAATAATTAATTTAAACAAATTACAATCTGGTAGAAAAATTAGTTGTTTTTGCTTGTTTTTTACTTTACTATTGATTTTTGATATTTGACTTTTTGCTGAAGGTTATAAATTGAGTGTTCCAGTCAGATCTGGCCATCAGGAGTGTTGTTAGTTTATTCTGGGTCAGAGAGAAATTCCCTTTTAGCCACCTGGTTTGTTTTGGAGGGTATGTTTTTTTTTTTTTTTTTCTTTGCTGATTTCCCAAACAATAATTATGCTCGAGATTAAGAGGGATTTTCTTAGAAAATCACAATGACCGGTACCAGGAACATGATACATGATTCTATTTGAATTGATACACGTCCAGGAAATGTCCCTTATGATCTGGCCATGGGCCTACCCTGAAATTTAGCTATTGAAATGTATGCGCAAATGTGTTGGTTTTATCCGTGATATTTATTGTATTTATTTGTTACAATAGATCACAATACAGTAAAATTAAAACCATTATTTATATAAAGATTTCTCAAAATAATACAATAAATAAAGAAGAAATATTGCTGAAATACAGTCATACCGAAAAATACAAAAAATTCTATGCTTGGTCATAGTTAAGCTTGAGTGTAGTCCCTGTTTAACCTTAAAGCAATTTATCTTAAAATATATCCGAGTCATTATTTTGTCTCAAGATGCACACTATAGTGTTTTTTCAAAGGCACGTTTATAAAAGCTACTTAAATGTCTTCATTTAACTAAGGCTTAATCTAAACCCTTTCTGTGAAACCAGGCGATGGTGTTTCTTGAGTAGTCGATATATGAAGACATTCAGTAAGCAAGATTTATTTTCTCTTTTGTTCAAGAATACATTAGCAGGGCAGGTTATATCTCCTCACTGTAAAAAAAAAAAATATTTCCATGATTTGTTATCACAACTTTTTTTCTTTTGTCAAATCAACTTCAGATAACGTAATATTTTGAGTTTCTTCCCTATTTATTAAACCAATCTCCTTCATTAAATTAACTAAAATTTGTATTTTCAATGAACTCAACCAGCTAACTTATTTTAAGTTACAGCAACAATTTTTTTTTAGTGCCAAACTACCATTAATCCTCACTAGTGTTTACGCTCGTTTTCACACGTTTGCACTTTTAAAGGTCAGCGTTTATTTATACGCTGTTTTCTCGTCATGGGTGGCCTGTGACTTCAGGTCATCTGCAGCCTGTGATAATCTGACTCACTTCCTCTATCATGTGAGGAGAGAGAAAACTCAGTGGCGCAAGATGGGTCCTATAACATGACATGCAGGCACACCGAAAAATCACAATGCCCGATGTCATAGATACAACTAACGAAAAGTACATTGTTTATGTCGTTTGCTGTTGTAATGATAAAGAAACATACACTGTATGATTTGATATCATAACATTTTTCTTTTGTCAGATCAACTTAGATAATGTAGTTCAGATAACAACATTTGGTTACACTTTATTTTAAGGTGTCAGTATTACATACGTTTAAGTACTGAGTAATAAATATTAACTACATGTACTTACTATAGGGTTAGGATGAGGTTTAGGGTTAATTGCATATAATTATGCATAATTTCTAGTTATTACTATAGTAAATACAGGAAACATATGTAACAATGACACTGTAAAATAAAGTGTTACCCTATATTTTAAGTTTCTGTTGATTAAACCAATGGCTTTCATTGTATCAACTCAAATTTTTCATTTCAGTGAACTCAATTTTTTAAGTTAAACCAACAATTCTTTTTTTTTTTTACAGTGCGTGAAATGCTCGGACTACTTTTGCGGAAATGTCGATTTTAACTGTTTTTATTTAAGTCACAACTGAACCAATACAATAATTCATAACGCATGAAATTTTTGAGTTGAATCAACTAGAAATCGCACTTTAAGGTAACAATTGCACAGTGTATAAACCAAGCTAAAAACACGCGCAGGCCTTCTCGTTTACATGGGCGAGAAAACGCGGCGATCTCCAAAACACGAGGTCTGATATCATGCATTGTTTTGGTACTCTTGGAAACTGGGACAGTATGAATCAGGAAAGTGAAAAAGATCATCTAATAACAGCCATGTGACGGTTAGAGAGGACGAGATCTCGCACTCTTGATTGGCAAACCGAACAGGGTTAGGATTTCCCCGTCTCAACCCACGGACTTTACAGAGCGGAAATGGTGCATTAAATACTTAACCAACATTTCCTCCTCCTCTGGCGGTTGGGGTTTTCTCAACACCAACGTCGCTTGCACGTAGCCTAGTCTGCAATAACAGGCTACTGATGGAAAAACAATGTTACTCGATCAACCTTTATGCATTAAACATGATTGCAAGGACGTGCTGTCGGTGATATGACGTGGGTCTATTATCATGGGCTGCGAGTGTTGTGCAATTACGGCTATCTTTGCACTTTGAGCAAAATGGATAGCAGGGGGAATTTCCCATGACTATGTGTGTAGTGTGGAACAAACGCCCATGCAAATGACAGTGCTAATCGATCGGTTTATATAGGGATGCTGCACTGAGCGAGTAGGCGGCAGACGAGCTTTCTGCATGCGTCTTATCATTCATGGCAGGTGCACGAGAGACGTGATTCAGCATCCGCAATATGGTACTGGTACCGAAATGACTCACTGGCAACAGATGATGTGGACCTGTCGAGAGAAGAGGGGAAAACTAAAGGTAGGTTTAAAGAGGTGAGTGATAAAAAGCAGATAAATGACACGTGGGTTGAAGCAGTCAATGCAGTGTAAAAAAAAAAAAAAAAAATTTCTTTTGACAAATCAGCTTAGACGATTAATGTGGTTTGGATAACATAATATTTTGAGCTTCTATTTATCAAACAAATGGCCTTCATTGTATTAACTCAAATTTTGAACTTCAAAAGCAACCAAGTAACTTACTTTTTTAAGTTAAATCAACAAAAAATTGAAGTTTTGAAGAGTTGAAAGAATTTAATGGCAAAATGCAATCGTTGCCTTTTATGGCGTTTTCCGCATTTAAAATAAAACTTTTCATATGGCACTTGAGATTCGTCATAAATGTTGACAAAAAAACACGTGGAAGCAATTTGTGAGGCATTTTTGTAACAGCTTAAATACACTGCCGTCGTGTAGAAGACTTTTTATTCATTTTAACTGATGTATTTGCTGATCAAAAGTGACAGTAAAGACCTTTATAATGCTATAAGGCATTTCTATTCATCAAAGAATCCTGAAAAACAATGTGTTTCCCCAAAAATCAATAAGCAGCTGATAAGATTTCTGACAGATCATGTGACACTTACATAAAAAAATACATTTTAAACACACTATACTATATTGTGACCAAATAAACTTTAAGATTTTTTAAAAAATAAAATCTTATCAACTCCAAACTGTAATGAAAGGTACAGTCTATGCTTTATAGATGAGATTTAAAGTGAAATAATGTGGAAAGTCAATAAATAACCGTTCATATTGCTATTATTGTCATTTTTGTTGGGTGAAATTATTTTGTTGAGATCTTCATACACAAATAATGTACATAAATAGAATTCAATCAACTCAAATCATTATTTAAATGATCCTTGATCACTCTTAGTTTCATATTTTGTTTTATTTGATTCTTGCAAGTGAGTGAGCCTGACAAATATTAGTTAGATCCAATTGTGCATGAAGTACACTGTAATGAATTACTGTAAAAATTACAGCATTATTTTACAGCCGCTGGCTGTTTTTTAATAATACAGCATATTGCTGTAAACTGCAATGCATTCTGGGGTCACGTGTAGGTTTGACTCAAATTTACAGAATATTGCTGTAAATTGACCCTTCGTAATTTAAAAAAATACAGTTATTTACTGTAATCAGAGAATACAGGGAAATTCTGTAAATTAAATTACAGTAACACTTTACAGTAATTTTTTAACAGTGTACTTTCAAGAAAATGCTCTTTAACAAATACAGAATTGCTGGAATCATGAAGAGGAACAAGGAAATCCGAGACAAAAATCCTGCAACCAAGAGAGACAAAGTTTTACTAACTAAATAATAGTACAACCACTTATGAGAAATAATCTCTTTTTTTTTTTTTTGATGATGATGATGATGAATGATGAACAAATGAATGTTTATTGACATCTCATAGTTTTATTTCAATTTTTTTTTGCTTATAGGTAGAATAAAACCACCTGCTTGACAAATTTGGATGTTAATCTGAGCTCTTGGCTTTGAGAACTGAATTCCAAGGGTGTCTGCACTATATTCAGCCCACGGAGTTCAGTTCTTAAGTTTGGATGCTCTAGGCATCTGCTCTGACCTACGACCTGAACAAACACGCCTGCCACTGGACTGGAAGGTACTGGCTGCCTCTTTTTAATCATAATGCACTAGTTCAGTGGATTCTGTCAGGGTGTGGATCTCTACTGCATATATAAAATAGAAAACTATTGCTATTGTTTTGTATGGTGATTTCACACTTGTAAGTGAAGGTTTGTTTGGTAAAACACATCATGTGCTTTTCTTGCAATAAATAATGGTCATTCATTGCTGATTGTATAATGTCAAATTATAATGAACCTTATATTCCGAAGTCGGTTGTCCATCAAACACGGTTACGTTCTGTGACGGAGCTTTTACTGTAGCTGCTCTCAGGTTATGGAACCAACTTCCTGTTGAAATTCAGGAAGCACAGTCTCTTGAAACGCATTTAAAATCTTTTTTTTAAGATAGCTAATTGTTGCTTGTGGTAATCATTGCTGGTTTCTTGTATATTTTAATCCACCTATGCTCTTTTCTTTGATTTATTTTGTGTTTTGTTGACTTGTATCTTCTTGTAGTGTAAAGCGCTTTGAGAAGCTCTTTTTAAGGCGATATAGGAAATAAAGTTATTATTAATGGGAAATTAGTCTGTTATTAAAGAATGGCACGGTTTCTTTACTGTTTTTGCATAACAATTACAGTGTTTTATTTATAAAAACATTGCAAAAGTGGGCATATAAACAATTTTTTATATATATATATATATATATATATATATATAATTAAAATTTAAAAAATAAAATTTTATATATTTATATATATATATATATATATATATATATATATATATATATATATATAATTAAAATTTATATATATATATATATATATATATATATATATATATATATATATAAATTTTTATTGCTAAATTATCGTGATAAAAAAACATTTTTATCTTTGATGTTATCTACAACTGATGTTGTTTATCCAGTCATTGGCAAAGGTGTGATGGAATTTGTTTTTGTATTACATCCGAGTACTAAGTTGGTTAACACTATATTTTACAGTGTCCTTGTTACACGTTACATGTATTCACTATAGTAATATAGTGCTTGCATAATTACATGCAACTAACCCTATAGTAAATTCATAAAGTTAATTAATATTCACTGTTAAAAAATTACTGTAAATTTTACAGTATAATACTGGCAGCAGGGTTACTGTAAAATTTACAGTAGTGTTACTGTAATTTCATTTACAGAATTTCCCTGTATTCTCTGATTACAGTAAATAACTGTATTTTTTAAATTACGAAGGGTCAATTTACAGCAATATCCTGTAAATTTGAGTCAAACCAACACGTGACCCCAGAATGCATTGCAGTTTACAGTAATATGCTGTATTATTAAAAAACAGCCAGCGGCTGTAAAATAATGCTGTAATTTTTACAGTAATTCATTACAGTGTTACTGAGTACTTAAATGTAGAATTACACTGTAAATAAAGTGTAAGCCTTAGTTGTTCTATAAAATGATAACCATAACCAACAATAACATATACTTTTTTCAAATGATTTTATCTGAAATTCAGTTGTTAAATGACACTTTAAAGTAAAATGTCTTCATCATCGCCCCAATCTGCCAAAGAAAGACTAATAATGAGTTAATGGCTGATTAACACAAGAAAAGAGTTGATCTAAAAACATTTAATTTCATCTGATTGGAGTGATTTTGTCCACACAGGGCTTCACAGAAAAAAAATCATTTTCAAAATATTTCATTAGTTTTAATTAATTTTAGCACAGACCCGGTGTTCACGGTCAAAACTTACTATAGTTATTATAAATTGAAATGAGTAAGATTAAAAGCTCCATTAGGTGAGCAAATGTCAGTAAATTTTGTCTATTCCATCAGTCCCCTGGAATTGAAACTTGCCTCACCTAATATCCATTAACATCCTCACGCATTTAGTGTTTTAATGTTATAAATCATATTTACTATGTATTATGCATACCAAAAATTCTCTTCATTGCACATTTTCTGTGATTTGATTACCTGGTTCAATTAATCATTCCCTGTGTGATTCTCCTGCTACACACACAGATTCCCAAACAAACTCTGTTCCAAAACATGTTTGCTTACAGGAAGAGCTGGTGAGATATTCTCTGGTTGTTTCAAGCGAACTCACGGTCACCACATGGCCGACAATCCATCATGTATGCCGTGTGTCATCTATGTGGAGCCACAGACCACCTGCATCCATCCAGTGCATCTGGAGAAGGTTGCTTCAAATCTGTTAACAAGTGTCAAGATGAACTCCGTGATTCCCTCCTCCGAGTACTGACTCTGTGATCTCTAATCACCTCATCTTTCACTACATTTCCCATAAGCCCCGTACCTTGGCTCTGATTGCGTTCCAGCTGCCTGGTATTAGTCTGGACTATTTAAGGAGCTCTCACCCAGCCTTGCTTTGCGAGGTCATGTTTCCTGTTGGTTCAATTCTGAGCGTGGGTTTCCCATGTGTTTTGTCTGCCTGGATTGTCTTCTCTGATTGATATCTGCCTGCCCTGAACTGTATCTGTTATTTTACTACGATTCTGTCTGCCCACTGCCATTGCTGTTCACTGGTATTTTGACCCCTGCCTGTTTGATTACTCTGTATTCCAATAAAGCCTGAATATGGATCCCAACTTGAGTGACAATTCATTACAAGAAGACTGTTTTCAAGGACTTTCCATGTGATAAAAACCTTGCATGTTGTGATCTTATGTCAGAGCATGATTCGAACCTTACGGACGATGAGTTTGCAGCAGTGGACTTGTACATAACACAGCAAGTTGGAGCCTCATAACTAAAAATGTGTTGCTGAAGACTTGACTTTTGAGATTTGTATTCTAAGGGTCAGTAGTGAAGACAACCCGGTTATGTTTTAACCAGGGAATGGTTTAACTGTCCCAATATAAAGCATTCCAAAACTGCAGAACAAAAAGAAATGATATTAAAACTGCAAACAGCCTTTATTGGGGTTCAAGCATATAAGGCCTTTAAGCATATATGTGTATAAAGACATTTAGTTTTATTTAGCAAGCATGTAACCACTTAAATCATAGAAGGACAAGACCATTTTAAGCCAAAACAGGCAATTATGTTTTTTAAAGCTATTTAACAGTTATAGCGCCACCTATAGTCTGATCTTTATAAAACTCTGCATGCTTCTTTAGAGTCACATGCTGCACATGCTCACCTATTTTCGTGAAGTTTTGAGTTTTCATTTGGGATTTAAAAGGCTTTTGAGTATATTTTGCCACGCCCATTTTCTAAATGACACTTTATAGCGACCTAAAGAGTAAAGTTCAACTCTTTTGATAATTATTGATATGGAGAGTCCAGAGACAGCACTAGTTTGGTTGTTATTGAGCGAAAAACCTTGGACTAGTTCGCAAAAGTAGGTTTTTCACATAATTGCAAAGATGTTCAGCATGACGAGATCTATCAAATGAAATGCATGTTATGTGGATGTGTGAAACACCACGTGATTACAGAGCTGTAAAACTCGCTAGCATCAACTAGTGGCCGATGGATTTCAAAATTCTCACAGACCTCTAGGGCCATGAGTCAAACATGTCCACCAAGTATCAGCCTCCGTTAACCTTGTCTAAGAGGTGCTCAATCTTCATTGGTCGATGATGGCCATGATTTTTTTTTTTTTAGATAAGCCAATATCTTGGATCAAGATACTGCATACCAATTTTCAATCAAGTCAATTGGACTAAAGGTTGGGTGGTTATAGCTGTTTGTTTTTTCCTGTTGTAGCGCCACCTAGTCCAATCAATGCATTTTTTCTCTTTTTAATCGTGACCAAAGATTCAGCCCCTACACATGCATACGGAGTTTGCTGAAAATATATAATTTAATTTCAAGATACAGCCATTTTAGTAGAAGTGGCTCCGCCCATTTCAAACATTCTGGCAGCCCTTAGCAACCGTGAATCGAGATTTCAACTTTTTTTCATAACTTTTGATATTCAGACTCCACAGCATCCTTCTGCAGTGGTTTGGTTCCGACTGGGCGAAAAACCTCGGACTAGTTCGCAAAAGTTTTGGACAAAATTCTAAATGGTGGAAAGATTCTGGAAATGAAATTTGAGATACATATTTTGTTCGTCTTGAGCCAATGATATAAAACACTTGAGTCGGAGACAAACGGTTTATGAGCCATTTCGCGCTCTTAATCGCTGTAGCACCACCTATTGGCCAATCTGGGTCATACTCTTTCAAACTGTGATCTGGTCAAGTTTCAAGTCTCTAGCACTTATGGTTTGGTCTGCACGATCAGTTTTACAGCACAAGAAAAATAATAAAAATCCTTAATACGTGCTTGAACCCCTAAAAATAAAAAGTAGCAAACTTGTGTCATAGTCATGACAGAATGGTGATGATGAGAATACTAGAAACGGAAGTAAAGATTTGTACATTAAAGTAGAAAAACTTAACATGCATGGTACAAATTATTCTAGAATCTGTAACTGGGACAACAAAAAGGCCCATGGAAATGTGAACATGTAAAATATTCGGATAGTCGTAGCCTAATAGTGAGGGAGTCGGGCTTGTAACCTGAGGGTTGCTGGTTCGATTCCCATGCTGGCAGGAATTGAAGGTGGGGATTGTGAATGAACAGCACTCTCTCCACCTTCGATACCATGACTAAAGTGCCCTTGAGCAAGACACCTAACCCCTAATTGCTCCCCTTGTCCTGCAAATGAATAAAAATGTAGAACACCTTGAAAAAAATTCAAATAAAGCGTGCCGTGAGCTCAGTTGTATTGTTGAAGCTTAACTTCAATTCCTTCCTAATAGTAAGTCTGTACTAGACAATATCCATGACCCATATGTTGCCCTCGAAATGAAAAAATTCTCCTTATTTACTCCCCCTCATATCACCCCAATCCTGTATAACTGATGGTCTTTTGTTTCACTCTCACACATCCCGCATAGCTATCAGAAGTTGCATGGACTTCTTCTGTGATACACTGATGATCCGATTTGAAGCTTGAAAAGACGACCTCCACTGTATGGAAAAGAATGACTATGGCATTCATCAACATTTGTCCTTTTGTGCCCTGCATAAATCAATCATGCACCAAGTGTACAAACATATCTACAGTATTCACCCAAAATATGGGCTGAAATCAGCTTGGCATTTTTGGCTGGAACTCTAAGGTAGAAGAAAGTGGGCTTGTCTCTTTGGTATAAGAGCACTGAATAAAGGATAAAGCTGATTGTCAATATAAATTCTAATACAAGAGGAACACAAACCTCTGCAAACAAGACAGTGTTGGACACCTCTGACACCACAACTGATAATCCTCTTGAGCACAGCTACTGCTTTCCCAGTCCAAAGACCATCACTGGAAGGCTGATTAAAGCAATTAAAAGAATCAAAGATTGCAAATAGAAATCTAGAATGTACAATAAAGAAACAGGAGAAGCACAAAGAAAAATTCAATCCTTCAGAATATCATTTAGTCTCTCGGGGAATCTCACAAAATGGAAAACTGTCCAGATGTGCCATTAGAAATCGTGAAGAGAGAGAAATTTGGTAATACAAAACACCACCCAGCCCTTAATTCTTGCTTTTATAATGCAATTCTTCTCCGCTAAGGCCTTGTAAGCATGTTAGGGAGACCTTTCACTTGGGTTTGCCTCACCCATCAACAATAAGAAGGTGGTGCAGTAACAGGGGGGTATTCCAGAAAGCAGGTTATGAGACAAACCTGGGTATTTTTAAAAGTCAGTAAGGGGATAACCTCAAGTTTCAGTTCCAAAAAGGTCAATTTCAGGGTATGTAAATAGCCATAGCAACTGAACATCTCTTTGTTTAAGAGGCATTCAGATGTCTGTTATATAAGTAATATAGTTATCTTAGTAAATAAAGATTACTAATTTCAAATAAAAGAAAAGATTAAAACAATTATTACACAACCACCAAATTGGAAGGTCATATAAATCACCATTTAACAAAAGAAGGAGGAAGTAGATTGGCCCTCTTTTCATTGCTCTGTCTTAACAGGGAACATATTCTGGATTGGCTGAACTTACTCCAGACACGTTTTTGGAACCAGCATGCCTCGAGTAAGCAAGGATTGGGTTGATCAACCTTGCTTTCTGGAACACCACCCAGCTCTAGAGGAGATCCTGCAAGTGAAGACAAGTTTGAAACTAAATCTGCTCCCGAAATTGAATTTGTGCGACATCAAAATTTATTTGGGCGCGTTTGTGGAAGAGCAAATAATTGTGGTGCCGCCTTTTTTCTAGAGATGAACAGGAAAAAATTCCAGGTACAGCAAAATCACTGTTGGCGAAAGGGGGTGGGGGGTTTTTATGAATGGTCTCTGAGTGTCTGAAGCAAACTGTCTGTCTTCAGAATTTCACAAAGCTAAAGTCAGACCATTCTGTATTTGCTCCAAGTCTTGAAATCATGCAACTCTTCAAGGTCAACTTCATACCATAAACATGCAGCATTAACCATGTACACAATTTAAATGTTTGTTTTAAACAAATTGAATTGTTGATATAAAGAATTAACGTTGTTACTAGTGGAAATGTAATTGTTGATATCAAAAATTGCCATTTTTACTAGTGGAAATTGATTTGTTGATATCAAGAATTCATATCATGAGAATGAATAAAAGTTAAAATGGCTTGCCATAGTTTATACTAGTGGAAATTGAATTGTTGATATAAAGGATTAACGTTGTTACTAGTGGAAATGTAATTCTTGATATTAAAAATTGCCATTTTTACTAGTGGAAATTGATTTGTTGATATCAAGAATTCATATCATGAGAATGAATAAAAGTCAAAATGGCTTGCCATAGTTTATACTAGTGGAAATTGAATTGTTGATATAAAGGATTAACGTTGTTACTAGTGGAAATGTAATTCTTGATATTAAAAATTGCCATTTTTACTAGTGGAAATTGATTTGTTGATATCAAGAATTCATATCATGAGAATGAATAAAAGTCAAAATGGCTTGCCATAGTTTATACTAGTGGAAACTGAATTGTTGATATAAAGGATTAACGTTGTTACTAGTGGAAATGTAATTCTTGATATTAAAAATTGCCATTTTTACTAGTGGAAATTGATTTGTTGATGTCAAGAATTCATATCATGAGAATTAATAAAAGTCAAAATGGCTTGCCATAGTTTATACTAGTGGAAATTGAATTGTTGATATAAAGGATTAACGTTGTTACTAGTGGAAATGTAATTGTTGATATCAAAAATTGCCATTTTTACTAGTGGAAATTGATTTGTTGATATCAAGAATTCATATCCTGAGAATGAATAAAAGTCAAAATGGCTTGCCATAGTTCATACTAGTGGAAATGTAATTGTTGATATAAAGAATTAACGTTGTTACTAGTGTAAATGTAATTGTTGATATCAAAAATTGCCATTTTTACTAGTGGAAATTGATTTGTTGATATCAAGAATTCATATCATGAGAATGAATAAAAGTCAAAATGGCTTGCCATAGTTCATACTAGTGGAAATGTAATTGTTGATATAAAGAATTAACGTTGTTACTAGTGTAAATGTAATTGCTGATATCAAAAATTGCCATTTTTACTAGTGGAAATTGATTTGTTGATATCAAGAATTCATATCATGAGAATGAATAAAAGTCAAAATGGCTTGCCATAGTTTATACTAGCGGAAATTGAATTGTTGATATAAAGAATTAACGTTGTTACTAGTGTAAATGTAATTGTTGATATCAAAAATTGCCATTTTTACTAGTGGAAATTGATTCGTTGATATCAAGAATTCATATCCTGAGAATGAATAAAAGTCAAAATGGCTTGCCATAGTTCATACTAGTGGAAATGTAATTGTTGATATAAAGAATTAACGTTGTTACTAGTGGAAATGTAATTGCTGATATCAAAAATTGCCATTTTTACTAGTGGAAATTGATTTGTTGATATCAAGAATTCATATCATGAGAATGAATAAAAGTCAAATTGGCTTGCCATAGTTTATACTAGCGGAAATGTAATTGTTGATATAAAGAATTAACGTTGTTACTAGTGGAAATGTAATTGCTGATATCAAAAATTGCCATTTTTTCTAGAGGAAATTGATTTGTTGATATCAAGAATTCATATCCTGAGAATGAATAAAAGTTAAAATGGCTTGCCATAGTTTATACTAGTGGAAATTGAATTGTTGATATAAAGAATTAACGTTGTTACTAGTGTAAATCTAATTCCTGATATCAAGAATGAACATTTTAACAAAAAAATGAAAATATAATTGTTGAAATGACAAGTTCATATCCTGAAAATGAATAAAAGTTCAAGCGGCTTGCCATAGCGGGATTGATTGCCATAGCGGGATTGATCCACTAGAGGGCGCTCGTGCAAGCGAAGCTGGTACACTCGAAGTCTAGACGAAGAGAAGTGAGCGAGGGAAGCGAACGTAAACATGTCAAGTGGCTCACAGCCGTCCATTCTGCTCTAAATCTGCTGTTTTTCAGACTGAGTACACTCTTTTGATCATTTATTAGGCGAAATCTAATATTAAACTACTAAACGAGTTTGTTCATTTAGTAATTCACTCAGAAATGACTGCTGAAGGCGGCGGTCGTGCAAATGTTTTTTCACATGACAGTGTGTGAAGATTTTTTGTAATGAACAAATGAAACCTGGTAGACAGTTTTAATGTATGTAAATCATAACTAATATAAGAGCAACATAACATCAGCTTTAAATGCTGTGGAATATTCCCATCTTCCCACAGGAGGAGGAGGAGGAAGCAGGAGAAACTACTGACACTATTGTGAAGATGGAGTTTGAGGAAACCTCCTGCAGAATCAAAGATGAAGAAACAGAGGAACAGATAGGTTTGTGTTTTCCTTCATTCTCTTTAATGACTGATGAGGAACATTAAGTTGAAAGCTCACCAACCCTCCTGAGACTCTTCTGTGGAGGACATTATTTTAGTGAATTTCTCTGAGATCATATATGTTAGTTTTAAGTGTGGATGTCCTGTAATGAGGGCTTTTCAGAGATGTGTTTGGAGTTTTCATCTCGACAACTCCCTCTCCTTGGTCTTTAAAAATGACTGACATTGACTGAATTATCAAATTTAGCACTCTTATGGAAATATTACTTTATAATTATCATTCAAATCGGACTAATTTTCAGAATAGAGAAATTATATATCAATATTCCCATGAAATATTCAAAATTGTTTTGAAAATGTTATCCAGTTATTACTTTAAACACATTTTCATGACTTTTTTCCCCCTTCCTTTAGAAATTTCTTATACTTTTGGATGTTTTTTCAATATTTTGTGGTTATTGTATGTTTTATGGATCATCTTAAGTATGTATTGCTAAATCTCCTGTATGCACAACTGTAACGCAGTTCGTAAGAACGGGAAGAAGGAGGCGGGAACCGGCGAATGTTAAACATAACTTTTAATCAAATAAATAAACAAACAACAAAACGAAAGTAAAAACAAAATGAAATCCAGGCCTGGTCCTCTCTCGTCCTTCACTGTAGTCGCTCCTCTTTTATGCTTCCGGAGCTCCTCCGTGAGAGACACGAGACCGGTGCAGCGCGCAGCTGACGCTCATTATCAATGCATGTTTTTAACGGATATTACGTCATTGACAGGCGCAAGTGACAAGGGAGGGACGGGCACTATTTAAAATTGTGAATTTCTCTGTTTAAAATAAAATGTATAACGTTGTACAAGTGGATTTTGGATATTTTAATATAAAAGTCCATTAATATGCAAATAATTACAATGTGCAATACGTGTTTAAAATAGCCAAAAATGGGTTGTCCCATTCTATACAAAATAAAATAGTATATCTAATAATTTTGTTATATCTTTCATAAAACAGTTGTGAATCATCTTTATAAAAAATGTGGTTAAAAATAGCCTGAAACCTAAAAATTGATTGGCAAATAATAAATTAAAAAAAACATTATTTTTGCCTATACATGTCATATTTTCCTACTAACTGAGTTCTGGTGTCATACCATAAAAGATGAATAAAATATCTTTAAAAAATTATGTTCTAATTTCCAAACAATTTAATGAAACTAATTTCGCAAAAAAAAAAAAAAAACCTACTTAAATTGTTGGTTCTCAAGAGGATATAAAAAATACACCTAAACTAGATTTGTTCTTAATTAAGAATGAACTTTATTTCTTTGTTTCTCATTTGTCCTTCTTATTCAATTTTGAGAATTGAATTTGTCCATTTTAGACCCAATGGAAGTGAATGAAGACAACTGGCATCATTTCACAAATGAAGATGGAAAAAATGAAGACAAACAACATCTGTTTCAAAATCATCTCAAAAACGAAGACGGAAATGCAGTTGCTTTAAAGACTGAAGAGAATTTCGCACAAAAAGAAGCAGAAAAATCTGGAGTCAAAGTATTTTTCACCTGCTCCGAGTGTGGAATGTTTTACATGCGGAAATCGGACCTTAAGAGACACATGAGGAATCACACCGGACAAAATCTGTTCACGTGCATTCAGTGCGGAAAGAGTTACATTCAAAAAGGACACCTAAAGGTGCACATGAGAATTCACACTGGAGAAAAACCATTCACATGCACTCAGTGTGAGAAGAGTTTCATATCCAAAAGCTCTCTCACCGCTCATCTGCGCCGTCACTCCGGAGTGAGATCGTTCAGCTGTGATCGGTGCGATAAAACGTTCGTTTTGGCCTCAGACTTAAATACGCACCTTAAAATTCACACAGGCGTGAAGCCTCACTTTTGTTCTTTCTGTGGAAAGTGTTTTACACGACTGCAAAATTTAAAGGAGCATGAGCGCGTACACACTGGAGTGAAACCTTATTGGTGCGTTGACTGTGGGAAGACTTTTACTACATCCGGCCACTTAAAATCCCACCAGAGAATTCATACCGGAGAGAAATCGTTCAAGTGCTCTCACTGCGGGAAGACCTTCAGTAGATCCAGCGACTTGAAATCCCACCAGAGAATTCACACCGGAGAGAAACCTTACAAGTGCTCACACTGTGGGAAGAGTTTCACTCGCTCCGATTCCTTGAAATCTCATGAGCGGGTTCATACCGGAGAGAAGCCGCACCAGTGCTCCTCGTGTGGGAGGAGTTTCACCCAATTATCCAGTTTACAGACTCATAAGAAAAAACGCTGCCCGAAGTTGTCCAATGAGCAAAGTTTCATGTTCAGACCGTCACATAATACACTTCCAAGTAAATAATCTGACACTCGGATCAATCAAAAGCTGGATAATTTGCTAAAATTAGTTGATAAGGGGAGCTTTATTAAAATTATAGTTTAGAATATACGAGGCATTCGTGTAAAAGTGGCATATTAAATCATAATCTATATTTCAAACAACTTGTTTTAGATGTTTAGATGTGATGCATTAATGGGTTTGTTCATGCAAAAATGAAAATTCTGTCATTAATTCCTCGTCCTCATGTCGTTCCACACCCGTAAGACTTTCATTCATCTTCAGAACACAAATGAAGATATTTTTGATGAAATCCGACGGCTCAGTGAGTCTCTATTGACAGCAAGTTAATTTATACATTCAAACGCCCAGAAAGATACTAAAACATATTTAAAACAGTGGTTCATCCTCAGTGTTATGAAGCGACAAAAAAACAAAATAACGACTTTATTCAACAATATCTAGTGATGGGCGATTTCAAAACACTGCTTCGAAGCTTTACAGATCTTTTGTTTTGAATCAGTGCCAAAGTCACGTGATTTCAGTAAATGAGGCTTCGTTGCTTTATTAGTGATTCGAAATTTCAATGGTTCAGGTGACTTTGGAAACAAAAAGATTCATAAAGCAGTGTTTTGAAATCGCCCATCACTAGATATTGTTGAAAAGTCGTTATTTTGGGGGTTTTTGCCGCACAAAAAGTATTCTCATCGCTTTATAATATTAATGTTGAACCACTGTACTCACATGAACTGTTTTAAATATGTTTTAGTATCTTTCTGGGCATCTGAAAGTGTTCATTATCTTGCTGGCAATAGATTGGATTTCATCAAAAATATCTTCATTTGTGTTCTGAAGATGAACGGAGGTCTTACGGGTGTAGAACGACATGAGGGTGAGGAATTAATGACACAATTTTCATTTTTGGGTCCACTATTCTGTAGCCTTTACAGAAATATTACATTTGAAAAACAGTTTTCAATTTCCTTATAATTTAAAATGAAACTGTTATTTGAACAATTACACCTTCTTCAGCCATCAATGTGGCAATATTTGTTTTTTTGCACCCCAGATGTGTTCGTCCCCACAGTCATGTACAGAGGGAAGTGTTTTATTTTGGATTTTAAGTCAGAAACAGGTTTTTCTACCATTCAAAATACTGTAATGTATACATAAATATATGATGTAAATGACATTAAAAAACAAATAACAAAAATCTCAGTTGCACTTTATTTTACTGTATTTTACAGCGTACTTACCTCAGAAAGTACTGGGTAATATAAGATAACTTCATGGGTTAAGGTTAGGTTTATGGGTAGGTTCAGATTGCAATACCCAGTTATTGCAATTACTATAATAAGTATATTAGATTCAACTTTATTGTCACTGCACATGTAAGGTACAAGGCAATGAAATGCAGTTCGCATCTAACCAGAAGTGCAATAGGCAGTAAGTGCAGAATATACAAAATCTACAATATGTACAACAACTATACAGATAAGTGTTATGGGCATAATTTACAGATTATGAATACTATCTACATGATATACAGATTGGTGTACTATGAACATACTATACAGATGGATTATGTAAAGTGTATGTACACTATAGACAGAACCTATTGTGCATATTGATGGATATATAGTATGTACATGGGGAACAGGACTGTAAAATAAAGTGCTGCCAAAATCGATTTTGAAAATACACAAATGACTTCCTTTTTCTTATTTCTTGAAGATCTAGACCCATGGAAAGTCTCTTTTCAGTTAATCTCACGATTTCATATGAAGCTTTTAGTTGAACTCACTGGTATATTGTTTGGGTATTAAAAAAAAACTAGAATAGAAATGGATTAAACTATTTAATTTAGTGGGTATACCATGATTGCCATTTTGTAAAATTCATTTTTCATGAATATTGTCACTTTCCTTTTGGGTAAATCCAGGAAAATCAGTAACCCCAATCCTATTGGTTGACAGGGTTTGGGAGTAACGAAATACTAGTAACTTAGTTGCGTATTTAAAATACAAAATTTGAGTGACTGTATTTCATTTTAAATGTGTGGTAATCAGATTACAGTTAGAAATGAAAAGTGTTTTAGATTACCAAAGTGATTACTTTGAGTTTTAATGTCATTTAAACAGCGATTGGTGATTCTGTGACTCTGACCGTCTGAAAAAGTTTCATGTTTTCAACTGTTTTCATGTTTTGTGAGTCATTTTATAATTCACTCGTCACTGCAACTTTTTCTCACAATTTGTTTTTCTCTCACAATTGTGAGTTTGCATTTCACAATTCTGACTTCTTTTTCTCAGAATTGCGAGATTTAAACTCAAAATTGCAAGTAATAAAGTCAGAATTGGGAGATATAAACTTGCAATACTGACGTTTTTTTTCTTGCAATTGTGAATTTAGCATGTGAGTTCATATCTCATAATTCTGACTTTATAACTCACAATTGCAACTTTATATCACACAATTCTGATGAAAAAAAGTCAGAATTGTGAGATAAAAACTTGCAATTACCTTTTTTGTGTTTGTTTCACACTTATTAGTGTTCTAAAGTATCCTAAAGTATTTAGATGAAGTAACTAAACTTGAGTAATGTAACGAAATATGTTACAAATGACTTTTTAAAGCATGTATTTTGTAATCTGTAGTGAAATACATTTTAAAAGTAACCCACCCAGCCCGGTTTGCGCATGTAAAGCTAAACAAAAACAAAAACATTTGTGATATCTTTCTAATCTCTGCACATTGTGGCATCAGAAAAATGGCAGTAAGTGGTGAAAAATTCTCTCTCAGAATAAGAGAAAAGTTTAGTTGTGCCTGTTTGTGGACTGATGAAACCTGCAATTGGTCAACTAATAGAGTATGAATTTGATATGCATCATATTTACAGTTCATAGATGACATACTTACAAAGCATTTTCAAAAGGAAATAATATTTGAATAAAACTTTCCATATTTTTTATTGCATTTGCATGTTTATATCTCCCAGTTTTGACTTTATGACTCAAAATTGTGAGCATATAGGCTATCAAAATTCCGTGGGGGGAAAAGTCACAACTCCAAAGAAAAGAAAAGACGGAATAAAGAGGAATTGTGAGAAAACGCTCCAACTCAGTAGGTGGCGGCAATTCCCAGTACGCCACAAAACCGGAAGCAGCAGAAGAAGGCGTGTAACCTGGAAGTGTCTTCGACAGTCGGGTTGTAAGATGGCAGGGGTGTTTGAGGTGGAGGTTGACGGTGTGGAGCACGACCATGGACACGGACATCGCGACGACGCCGCTCAGGTTGGATAACAGCGTTATTTGCTTGTAAATATAAATGAGATTATAAAATATGTAATAAGTCATTTTCGAGATGTGGAAAGAGTGCGAGGCTAACTGAGTGTTTGTTGTGGCAGTGATGATCACTCATGTCTAATAATTACATTATAAAATCTGATCAGCTGTAGTATTAATATGACAGGTCAGAACCGAACATATACCAGTGCAGTGCATCTAAAATCCTTCAAATGAATCACACCAGACAACATCTTAAGAAGCCATTCATTCCTGCATTGTTTCACTTCTGCCTGATCAGACACTTGACATTACAGTCAAGCAGAACCTTGATAGCTCCTGAAACACACTTAAACACACTTAAACACACACACAGTTCATTTATTGCTGATGATACACACTCTTATGTGTCTTATGTCTTTATTTTATGTCTCTTATGTGTTCCTTTTTCAAGCAGATCCTTGATAGCTCCTGAAACACACTTAAACACACTTAAACACACACACAGTTCATTTATTGCTGATGATACACACTCTTATGTGTCTCATGTCTTTATTTTATGTCTCTCATGTGTTCCTTTTTCAAGCAGATCCTTGATAGCTCCTGAAACACACTTAAACACACTTAAACACACACACACATAGTTCATTTATTGCTGATGATACACACTCTTATGTGTCTTATGTCTTTATTTTATGTCTCTTATGTGTTCCTTTTTCAAGCAGATCCTTGATAGCTCCTGAAACACACTTAAACACACTTAAACACACACACAGTTCATTTATTGCTGATGATACACACTCTTATGTGTCTCATGTCTTTATATTATGTCTCTCATGTGTTCCTTTTTCAAGCAGAACCTTGATAGCTCCTGAAACACACTTAAACACACTTAAACACACACACAGTTCATTTATTGCTGATGATACACACTCTTATGTGTCTCATGTCTTTCTATTATGTCTCTCATGTGTTCCTTTTTCAAGCAGATCCTTGATAGCTCCTGAAACACACTTAAACACACTTAAACACACACACAGTTCATTTATTGCTGATGATACACACTCTTATGTGTCTCATGTCTTTATTTTATGTCTCTTATGTGTTCCTTTTTCAAGCAGATCCTTGATAGCTCCTGAAACACACTTAAACACACTTAAACACACACACAGTTCATTTATTGCTGATGATACACACTCTTATGTGTCTCATGTCTTTATATTATGTCTCTCATGTGTTCCTTTTTCAAGCAGAACCTTGATAGCTCCTGAAACACACTTAAACACACACACAGTTCATTTATTGCTGATGATACACACTCTTATGTGTCATATGTCTTTATATTATGTCTCTTATGTGTTCCTTTTTCAAGCAGAACCTTAATAGCTCCTGAAACACACTTAAACACACTTAAACACACACACACACAGTTCATTTATTGCTGATGATACACACTCTTATGTGTCTTATGTCTTTATTTTATGTCTCTTATGTGTTCCTTTTTCAAGCAGAACCTTAATAGCTCCTGAAACACACTTAAACACACTTAAACACACACACACACAGTTCATTTATTGCTGATGATACACACTCTTATGTGTCTCATGTCTTTATTTTATGTCTCTTATGTGTTCCTTTTTCAAGCAGATCCTTGATAGCTCCTGAAACACACTTAAACACACTTAAACACACACACAGTTCATTTATTGCTGATGATACACACTCTTATGTGTCTCATGTCTTTATATTATGTCTCTCATGTGTTCCTTTTTCAAGCAGAACCTTGATAGCTCCTGAAACACACTTAAACACACTTAAACACACACACAGTTCATTTATTGCTGATGATACACACTCTTATGTGTCTCATGTCTTTATATTATGTCTCTCATGTGTTCCTTTTTCAAGCAGATCCTTGATAGCTCCTGAAACACACTTAAACACACTTAAACACACACACAGTTCATTTATTGCTGATGATACACACTCTTATGTGTCTCATGTCTTTATTTTATGTCTCTTATGTGTTCCTTTTTCAAGCAGATCCTTGATAGCTCCTGAAACACACTTAAACACACTTAAACACACACACAGTTCATTTATTGCTGATGATACACACTCTTATGTGTCTCATGTCTTTATATTATGTCTCTCATGTGTTCCTTTTTCAAGCAGAACCTTGATAGCTCCTGAAACACACTTAAACACACACACAGTTCATTTATTGCTGATGATACACACTCTTATGTGTCATATGTCTTTATATTATGTCTCTTATGTGTTCCTTTTTCAAGCAGAACCTTAATAGCTCCTGAAACACACTTAAACACACTTAAACACACACACACACAGTTCATTTATTGCTGATGATACACACTCTTATGTGTCTTATGTCTTTATTTTATGTCTCTTATGTGTTCCTTTTTCAAGCAGAACCTTAATAGCTCCTGAAACACACTTAAACACACTTAAACACACACACACACACACAGTTCATTTATTGCTGATGATACACACTCTTATGTGTCTCATGTCTTTATTTTATGTCTCTTATGTGTTCCTTTTTCAAGCAGATCCTTGATAGCTCCTGAAACACACTTAAACACACTTAAACACACACACAGTTCATTTATTGCTGATGATACACACTCTTATGTGTCTCATGTCTTTATATTATGTCTCTTATGTGTTCCTTTTTCAAGCAGAACCTTAATAGCTCCTGAAACACACTTAAACACACACACAGTTCATTTATTGCTGATGATACACACTCTTATGTGTCTTATGTCTTTATTTTATGTCTCTCATGTGTTCCTTTTTCAAGCAGATCCTTGATAGCTCCTGAAACACACTTAAACACACACACAGTTCATTTATTGCTGATGATACACACTCTTATGTGTCTCATGTCTTTATATTATGTCTCTCATGTGTTCCTTTTTCAAGCAGAACCTTGATAGCTCCTGAAACACACTTAAACACACTTAAACACACACACACAGTTCATTTATTGCTGATGATACACACTCTTATGTGTCTCATGTCTTTATATTATGTCTCTTATGTGTTCCTTTTTCAAGCAGAACCTTGATAGCTCCTGAAACACACTTAAACACACTTAAACACACACACAGTTCATTTATTGCTGATGATACACACTCTTATGTGTCTTATGTCTTTATTTTATGTCTCTCATGTGTTCCTTTTTCAAGCAGATCCTTGATAGCTCCTGAAACACACTTAAACACACTTAAACACACACACAGTTCATTTATTGCTGATGATACACACTCTTATGTGTCTCATGTCTTTATATTATGTCTCTTATGTGTTCCTTTTTCAAGCAGAACCTTAATAGCTCCTGAAACACACTTAAACACACACACAGTTCATTTATTGCTGATGATACACACTCTTATGTGTCTTATGTCTTTATTTTATGTCTCTCATGTGTTCCTTTTTCAAGTAGATCCTTGATAGCTCCTGAAACACACTTAAACACACTTAAACACACACACAGTTCATTTATTGCTGATGATACACACTCTTATGTGTCTCATGTCTTTATATTATGTCTCTCATGTGTTCCTTTTTCAAGCAGAACCTTGATAGCTCCTGAAACACACTTAAACACACACACACAGTTCATTTATTGCTGATGATACACACTCTTATGTGTCTCATGTCTTTATATTATGTCTCTCATGTGTTCCTTTTTCAAGCAGAACCTTGATAGCTCCTGAAACACACTTAAACACACTTAAACACACACACACAGTTCATTTATTGCTGATGATACACACTCTTATGTGTCTTATGTCTTTATTTTATGTCTCTCATGTGTTCCTTTTTCAAGCAGATCCTTGATAGCTCCTGAAACACACTTAAACACACTTAAACACACACACAGTTCATTTATTGCTGATGATACACACTCTTATGTGTCTCATGTCTTTATATTATGTCTCTTATGTGTTCCTTTTTCAAGCAGAACCTTGATAGCTCCTGAAACACACTTAAACACACACACAGTTCATTTATTGCTGATGATACACACTCTTATGTGTCTCATGTCTTTATATTATGTCTCTTATGTGTTCCTTTTTCAAGCAGAACCTTGATAGCTCCTGAAACACACTTAAACACACTTAAACACACACACACAGTTCATTTATTGCTGATGATACACACTCTTATGTGTCTTATGTCTTTAAATGTCTCTTATGTGTTCCTTTTTCAAGCAGAACCTTGATAGATCCTGAAACACACTTAAACACACTTAAACACTCACACATAGTTCATTTATTGCTGATAAAACACACTCTTATGTGTCATTTGTCTTTATATTTTGTCTCTTATGTGTTCCTTTTTCAAGCAGAACCTTAATAGCTCCTGAAACACACTTAAACACACTTAAACACACACACACAGTTCATTTATTGCTGATAAAACACACTCTTATGTGTCATATGTCTTTATATTATGTCTCTCATGTGTTCCTTTTTCAAGCAGGGCTTGACATGTCTTCCCCGTCAATGTATTTGGACATCCTTTCAGCCAAAACCTGTCTATCATCTGCGTGCAGATGAGTTTATTGGGTTTAAAATCCACAGCTGGCGTACAGTAGCGTTGGTTTACCTTTTTGCTGAAGCACCTTCCTCGTATTAACCAATCGCTTATGAGCGAGTAAGAGGGGTAGTCGTGGCCTATGGGTGAGGGAGTTGGGGGCTTGTAATCAGAAGGTTGCGGGGTCGATTCCCGCGCAGGCAGGAAAGGAAGGAATTGAATTGAATACACACTCTCCTCTCCTTCCCTACCCATGACTAAAGTGCCCCTTGAGGCAGGCAAGGCACCCCCCCCCCCAATCCCCCCCGGCGCTCGCCGCATAGCTGCCCACTGCGGCGGTGTGTGTGTGTGTTGTGTTGTGTGTGTGTGTTGTGTGTGTCACTGTGTGTGTGGTGTGTGTGGATGGGGTTAAATGCAAGCACAATTTTTCGAGACCCAATCAGAGTATGGGTCACCCACACGACACACACGTCACGACTTTCACTTTAAATGATTAGATTAATAATGCTAAAATCCTCACTGGACAGTTGTCCGGTCCAAAGTGTAGAAAATACTGTATTATACTACAGTATACTGTTGTTTATTTTAAGAGGCACCTTTATTTTGATTCTTTGTACATCTTCACTAAAGTCCGTCTTGCCATGCATGCGTTCTTACGTTGTCTTGAATCTTTCATCTTCATTCATTTGTCATAAAATAATGAGATTCCTGAGAAGTGCAGTTTATTTAAAAAGTTCTTTCGCAACTACTTGCGCTTCAATGTTTCAATCGGCAGTGATTAAACAGATGGGAACGTGTGCTGTTAAGGTCTCAAGTTTAATCTTGATCAGAATGATCTGGATTTGGATTTTGCCATCCGGGATCAGGTAATCAATGAAGCCTTAACAGCTTGTTCTTCAGAAGCAACAACAAAACTGGAGAATCTCACGCAGCCAAAATATAATTTGTAATCAGAAGGTTGCTGGTTCGATTCCCACGCCGGCAGGAATTGAAGGTGGGAATTGTGAATGAACAACACTCTCTCCACCTTCGATACCACGACTAAAGTGCCCTTGAGCAAGACACCTAACCCCCAATTGCTCCCCGGGCGCTGTCACAATAGCTGCCCACTGCTCCGGGTGTGTGTTCACTGTGTGTGTGTGTGTGTTCACTACTCACTGCTGTGTGTGTGCACTTGGGATGGGTTAAATGCAGAGCACCAATTTCGAGTATGGGTCACCATACTTGACAACACGTCACGACTTTCACTTTCACTTTCATATCATGAATTGTCAGTAGCGGTGTTCAAAACAAAGTCTGACCCAGATGGAAAGACTGAGGAAGTAGTTACAACATTTCTGATGAATTTATGTAGTTGTTGAGTTAACTTTATTCTCTTTAAAGTTCTGTGTTGCGTTCACCTGGTAAACTTTGCGTTCGATCGTTAATCTCTTATAAAGTATAAAAGTACTATGAATTAAACATTTTTTATGTGATGTTTACAGCTTATTGTTTGTCACCAAAATCTCTTTTTTACTTTACAGTAGATTACTGAAAGGCAAAATATGTATAGTACATAAATATGACATTTTTCCTGAAATGCACCCTTCTGCTGCGTTCAGTATAATCCAGATTTTTTGGATCAAAGGCATCCCTTTCTTACTAAAAAAGTTTTGAACGACACAAACTGATTTTATCCCGATCAAAACCAAGAATAGATTTTGTGATCTAATCTGATTTCCGAAGCACTTTTTTCAATTCTGGTTTTAATTTGGATCAAATCATCAGTTTGTGTTAAAACTTTTTAGTAAGAAAGGGATGCCTTTGATCCAAAAAAATCTGGATCATACTGATCCACTAAAAGGGTGGTTTTCAGGAACAACTTGGTTAAATACAACATTTTTTACACTTTTTTTTTTTTTTTTTTTTTTTTTTTTTTGCTCTTGATTAATTTAACAGTTAAAGTAATAAATTAGAAGTAGACATTAGACTTTAGCCTTTCAGTAATCTACTGTAAAGTAAAAAAGAGATTTCGGTGCCAAAAATAATCCCTAAAGAGCTGTAAATACAGTTGAGCTCAAGTTACTACCCCTTGCAGAATCTGCAAAAATGTTAATCGTTGTAACAAAATAACAATGCATTTTTTTTATTTTATTTAGTACTGTCCTGAATAATTTTTCACAAAACAGATGCTTATAGTCCACAAGATAATAAAAAAAGAGGCTGAATTTATAAAAGTGTCCGAATTCAAAAGTTTGCATACCCTTGGTTCTTAATACTGTGTGTCACTACCTGGATGATCCATGACTGTTTTTTTTCTTTTCTTCATTTTTCATAAGTTTCCTTAAAGATGACTTATGATGACATGATGTGAAAAGGAAGTCTCTGGTGTCTCCAGAATGTCTGTGAATTTTCAGCTCAAAATACTTTTCAAATTCACCCAATATTTGGGTGTGAGCAAAAACATGCCTTTTTTGTTTATGTCCATTTAAATGCAAATGAGCGGCCCACAGTTTGGGAAGCACTGATCTAGACATTGCCTAGGATTATCGGTACGGGATAACTCGGTCCACTTATCTTGTGTTGTGTATCCAGCGTTTGATGACTATATGTGGACAAGGTTCGATTTGTGATTTTATGATATGAAAAAAAAATATCAAATGCATTTTAGCTTAACGTTGAAGTGCACTTCTGCCTAAATGTTGCTGTAACTAATTGCTGAAATCATGTTTCAACAGATTGATCTGTCCCAGCTATCACCAGAGGAAAAGTGGAGGTCTGTCTCTTTTCTTTATTATTGTCATTTTAATATTTAAAAAATGTATGTGTATTCTCACACACTCTCATAAATATGTATAGTTTCTGCAATTAAGTTTATATTTATTTGACATAATATGTATTAAAGGTAGGCACGGTGGCTCAGTGGGGTGTAGCTCCTCCAAAAAGGTCTCGGGTTCGAGTCCCAACTCAGCCATGAGGCCTTTATGTGTGGAGATTGCATGCTCTCCCCACAGGGTTCCCACGCTTCATGAAAGCACTTGAAACGGTTTCAATGAGGGGGCGAAGCCTTAACAGCTTGTTCTTCAACAACAAAACTGGAGAATCTCACGCAGCCAAAATGTCATGAATTGTCAGTAGCGGTGTTCAAAACAAAGTCTGACCCAGATGGAAAGACTCGGGAAGTAGTCACAACATTTCTGAAGGGTTAGTTGATGAATTTATGTAGTTGTTGTTGTGGAGTTAAACTTATCGATTGGCTTGTTCCATCATGATCATCTATAAATTGTTGTACAGGTGCTCATTTGGGAACTGTAGTAGGATGCCAACAGAGCCACAGAATATACTGTATGCTGCATGGAGATAGAACAGGTATCATTTTGTTTAATTATGGTTATAATCATCCTTTTTTAGTCACATTGGCTGTACAGCATGATAACAAGCACATTCAGAAATGCGACTTAGGGTGTGTTCACACTTGTAGTTCGGTTGGTTTGGTTCGGACCAAAAAACAAAGCATATAGTCCTGGTCCGCTTAGCGTTCACACTGGCATTTTTAACAGCGAAGCTTAAGTTACCGAACCAAAGGCATAGGGATATGGTCACGACCTGATTGGTCGGCTTTTATGACGTATATTTCATGACGGAGCTCGCTTACCGAACACATGGATTAAACACCATCATTTTATGCGTGTACAAATGCTTTATTTTTACCAGCTGAGAACTCACGAAGAGCTCATAAAATGTTTAAAACATTCAAAACAGCAGCAGGATTTCCTCCGTTGTACACAGAAACTTCACCTCCTCGTTGCTCCACGTTTGCCCTCGACTCATTTTAGATACACCGATCTTTCCGCGTCGTCAAATCGGCTGACTGTGTGACATCACGTCCTGTTTTTGGTTGGTTTACATGTCTTTGGTCCGTGTTGCGTTCATATATCAATCGAACCGCACCAGAGTTCGTTTGGAAGCGGACCGAGACCCATCGTTTTAGCGGGTCAGGGTTCGGATGGCAGCGTTCACATACGTTCAAACGAACCGCACTAACTGAGCGATCGCACCAGGGTTCGTTTTAATCCAACCAAACATGACAAGTGTGAACGCACCCTTAGGAACATTCATAAATAATAAAAAGTGCAATACTTGTTCTGGAAATGAAGTTTGAGCACAAACGGTTTGTGTCCAGCCATCTTTCAGAATCAACTTTTAGGTTCTGATTTGAACGCTCTGTTGGAAGGAGCATGTCTGCTGTAAGACTTCCATGTTAAGGCCCACTGACCGTTGACAGTTTAGTCACTGGCTAGATTTACTGGCACATAAATGGGAACAAAGGACATCTGACTGAACATGAATCATTACATATCAGAAATCACTGATCACAGACTAGGCATTAGAATGATCTCATTGTGGCATTACTGTCGGGTCCGTATCTTGTAGTAAAAGTCTGTTTGCAAAGCATTCATCGAAATTGTGAGAACTTCTTACAAAAAGATTCCACAGTAAAATGTACCGAACAAACATAAAATGCTCTATTGAGACATTCGCATAGTTGAAAATGAATAACCACTTTCCTAGCATTAGGATCCTTTGGAAATGTTAATGGAATAATAACGTTATTTTTAGTCCAGTCAGCGATCTTGTATGTCTCTCCTCATCTCGCCAGTGGGCGGGGCTAAAGAGCCAATGATGTAGAAGCGTTGATCTGTTTCATCATAATGTGACAATCCGAAACGAGTCGTCTTCCGAGCTTGGTTTCAATATGAACTGTTTTTGGACTAACAAAGAAGTTTTGAGTTCTGAAACTTACGGGATGTTTAATAACACTTTATTTTACAGTGTCATTGTTACTCTTGTAGTTACATAACTAAATTATGCATAATTACATTCAACTAACCCTAAACCAAACCCTCATCCTAACCTTATAGTAAGTATATGTGGTTAACTATTATTACTCAGTACATATACAGTGTATTATTACACTGTAACACGGACACCTTAAACTTAAAGCGTGACCTGGAATCTTCTCAATTCATGACCCCTTTAAATGCAAATAAGCTGCTGCTCCCCACCTGCTTTCCAGAAGAGCATTTACAGCTCATACCTCAGATACTCCAGCAACAACGAACAAAACACTTTTGTTTTTGATTATCATTTGTGTCACGGTTATGCTCATGTGACATTGCACTCCTTCATCATCATGAAAGTATATTGTTTTGAAGCCATACAGTGTTGCCAGGTCCACAGTTTCCCAGCGGAATTTGGCTACTGTCGCGGGTTGTCTTTCATGCTCGCAGGTTGACGCGACCCATTAAATTTAGCCTCTGGAATGCAAAATTTACCAGGTGAACTCCACCAGAAATGCGGATTTTACCCCCCAGAACACAATTTTTACCAGGGTTCTTTCCGTGTGAATTGAGCGGTTTAGTCCAAATATCTCTGTTGGAATATAGAGCCTCGTGTTCTGACCGCGATGCAATAAACCAGACTCGACCCATTATGGTTTTAGCCTCTCGAATGCAAAATTTTCCAGGTGAACTCCACCAGAAATGCGGATTTTACCCCCCCAGAACAATTTTTACCAGGGTTCTTTCCGTGTGAATTGAGTGGTTTAGTCCAAATATTGGAATATGTTGGAATATAGAGCCTATAACATCGTGTTCTGACCGCGATGCAATAAACCAGACTCGACCCATCATGTTTGGCCATTTGGCTCTGTTATTTGCATTTAACAGACCTGCGTCACAATTTTAGGTTACTAGGGATGGGCGTTTTTCCAAAATATTGTATTTGAATATTTCCTCAAACGAATATTCAAATATTTGAAGTTTAACAAGAAAGATGTTTTTTTTTTTTTTTTAAAGTTTACGTTTTTGTCTAGATTGATTAGCAAATGTACGCTTATACATTAAACTGTGTGTAAAGAGAAAATATACAGAACAAAAGCATTTGATCTGAAGCAGATATATATGGTTTCACACGTTCAGGTTGAGAAAACATTTGCTGATGCTTTTATCCAAAGCGACTTACAAGGGGAGCGATTAGGGGTCAGGTGTCTTGCTCAAGGGTGCTTTAGTCATGGTATTGAAGGTGGAGAGAGAGCTGTTCATTCACAATCCCCACCTTCAATTCCTGCCGCCGTGGGATTCGAACCAGCAACCTTCAGGTTGCAAGCCCGACTCCCTCACCACTAGGCCAAAAGAAAAAATATCAATGCTGGGATGAACGTTGGCTCCTCAGTCTGAAAACGATAACGTCATATATAATAATGTCTTGAGATTATTTTGCTATCTGATAAGTGATCTCCTCGGCTCACTCAGCCTGCAGTTGTGAATGTCTGTCCTCATTCGACTGGTGTTTGGATTTCATGTGATTTCAGGGTGGTGATATTTATGATAGCTCCGCTTCACCCGACAATGTTTCCACACTTCATATTGATCCATTTTATCAACAGTAATGATATTTTATAAGGTCATTTAGTACAATAATTTTGATCAGATGAAGACTTATTAACGAGCTCCATTGCATTTAGTTATGAATGTGAGTTTTATTTTACGTGCTTAAGATTTCAGCGCATTCGCGCAACATATTTAGCAAAATTCGAATTGCGTTTTTTTTTTCAAATAATAATTACAGACCGAATATGCGACTGTTCATATTACAACCCACTAGTTGCAATATACTGCAGAAAGTTACTTATAAGTGCCAAATCTAAATGAACAAGTAACCCTTAAAAGATTGCATCTTTAAAAACTAATTATATAATTGACTGTTTATAAATGTGTGCTTATTTTAAGGTTTTCTTTTCTGTTTTACAGGTTGGAACATGCTAAAATGCATGCCAAACACAAAGGGCATGAAGCCATGCATGCAGAGATGGTTCTCATTCTCATTGTCACACTCGTCATTGCCCAACTTGTCCTGGTTCAGTGGAAACAGAGACACCCCAAATCATACAATGTAAGCCCATTATTTGCTCCTCACACACTAACTCACACGCTCATGCACAAATTAAATGGATCCAGCACGTGTTTCAGCTTTAAAATCATTGTTTTTCCCATCAACCTACACTGCGTAGTCCATAATGGCAAAACAAACACCAGATTAGTGATTACTTTGCAGATTTATTAAGTGTTACAAACCTCCGTTTGAGAGGATGTAAAATGGAAATGCTTCACAATAAGGTTCATTAGTTAACTATATTAGTTAACATGAACCAATAATGAAATGCACTTGTACAGCATTTGTTAATCTTTGTTAATTTCAACATTTACTAATACTTTATTAAAATCTTAACATTAGTTGATGCACTGTGAACTAACATGAAGATACAATGAATAACTATATTTTCATTAACAAAGATTAGTTAATACATTAACTAATGAACCTTATTGTAAAGGGTTACCAATAAAATTTAACGAAAATGAGTGATTGAGTGATCCAGAAAAGCACAAAACATAAAATTAAGCAAATAACTTAAAGGGTTAGTTCACCCAAGAATGAAAATTCTGTCATTAATTCCTCGCCCTCATGTCGTTGTACACCCGTAAGACCTTCGTTCATCTTCCGATGGCTTCCAGCAAGACAGTTAATACTTTCAGATGCCCAGAAAGGTACTAAAAAGTGACGAATACTTTGTGCGGCAAAAAAAAACAAAACGACTTTTCAACGATATCTAGTGATGGACGATTTCAAAACACTGCTTCGAAGCTTCACGAATCTTTTGTTTCGAATCAGTGGTTCAGATCTCGCATCAAACTTCCAAAGTCACGTGAAGTTTTGAAATTGCGAATCACTTATGACGTAACGAAGCCTTGTTTACTGAAATCACGTGACTTTGGTGCTCTGAACCACTGATTTGAAACTAAAGATTCGTGAAGCTTCGAAGCAGTGTTTTGAAATCAGCCATCACTAGATATTGTTGAAAAGTCGTTATTTAGGTTTTTGCCTCATGAAAAGTATTCTCGTCGCTTTATAATATTAAGGTTAAACCACTGTACTCGCATGAACTGTTTTAAGTATGTTTTAGGATCTTTCTGGGCATCTGAAAGTGTTATTTGTCTTGCTGGCATCACTGAGCCATTGGATTTGATCAAAAATATCTTAATTTATGTTCTGAAGATGAACGAAGGTCTTACGGGAGTAGGACAACATGAGGGCGAGGATAACAACAAAGAAAAAAAAAGAAAGGAAGCAAATAAATCTTCACGAGAAGGCCAGGCCAACATGACAAACAAAAGTTTCTAAGTGACAAGGGTAGCATTAAATAATCTATATAAAAGAGAACAAATAAAGTCTCACCTCACTTCCTGTCTAACATAAACATAAGCAAAACTCAAGTTCAAATATAATGGCACCGTCTCCCTACAGCTTCCAAAGCAGTGGTTCTTAACCTTGTTGGAGGTACTGAGCCCCACCAGTTTCATGTGCGCACTCACCGAACCCTTCTTAATAGGGAAAAGCGGGGCGTGTCATCACGAATCATGAGTCGGGTATGTGTCTTAACCTCCGCCGAACCCCTAAGACTGACTCACCGAACCCCTAGGGTTCGATCGAACCCAGGTTAAGAACCACTGTTCCAAAGTCAAACAAAATATGTAAACCAATTAAGTTACATAAGACAAGAACACGCTCCGCATTCGCACGCTAGAGTTTCACAGCCAGCCGTTGTGCAACTCCTTCACAAAGTTGAGAGGAAAAGGTCACCTTTGGTGATGCACAGACTCACATGAGAAAATCCACTAAAGGATGGCAATTCTAGATCAGGGAAAAGAGTGAAGCGCATTCTGACAGCACTCCAGCATTGCTTCTCCACTCTATTATATTGCTTGGGATCTCTGCGACATTCACTCAGCTGATGAGCATTAGCCGGAACACAAGAAACAGCCTGCTAACAGGAAATGGACAAGGAGAGAAAGAAGAGAGCAAGTACCCAACACATAACACGCCCAATAATTAGTGTCACTCTCCCCAGATCACATACACATAACAAATACATCCACAGGACATAACAAAAGAAACTGGTATTTCACATTCGCATAAATATTTAGACCCATAAGCCAGTACTTCGTTGAAGCACCTATGGCAGTGATTAGATCCTCAAGCCTTTTTGGGTATGATCCAACAAGCTTTACAAACCTGAATTATTCTCAAGCTCTGTCAGGCTGTATGGGAACCTGCGGTGGATAGCCATTTTCAAGTTTCTCCAGAGATGTTTGGTTAGGTTTATGTTCAAGGCTCTCTCTGAGCCACCATGAACCGGGTGCTAGTGCTATAGAACTGTTAATGGAACTGTTTGCCTTTCCAAAGCCTAAAGAGCCACCACACTTGATGGCTTTGCAAACCTATATCAGCTTCCGAACACGGTGAATTCAACGTGTTCGTGCAGCTCTCCGTAATTTGTATAGGACGGAGATTACAACCGAGCTGCTATTAGCTCGATTAGCCGCTATTTCAAAAATTTCTGTTTGTCTTGTTGGTCACAGCCCCTGTCATAAGCGCTTCTTACTTCTAGACCAGCAATGTTTTGGTGCTACTTACGAACCACTTTTTCTGGTTCGGAGCTGGTGATTTGAGTGTCAAAAGACAAAGAACTGATTTGAAACTTAGCTCTGGCTCTGAACCAGCACTCAAACCGCCTTGGTGGAAAAGGTGTATAAGGACTTTCATAGAGTTGTCTCCGCAATAGCATGATTCTACCACCACCATGCTTCATATTTGAGATACTGTAGTACCAACTTGCGCACTAATTATTTTTTTTGCCCTGCATCATTTAACCTTGAACTGAAACGTAACTATTAAATCTGTTACTCCTTGTTGGAAGCTCCAATAAATATTTAGTTTATGCATAAAGTAGTAGATTGACTGAAATTGAAAGATTGTGTATTTCAGTTACTTTTATTCAATGCATTTACATTAACTGTGCCTCATGCAATCAACTGAAACTGTTACCCAATAGTCCATACGATTAGAACAAAGGAACAGCGTTCCTCAGGGTGTCTTGTTTGTCCACTTGGATGTCTAGTTCCCGATCCCATCCCCCTCTCTTTCTCCAACTTTGCTTCTTGTCATAATAAAGGCACAAAAAAAATATTTCTAAATTTCTCTGGTACTAACTCAGCTTTCAACACAGCCTCTTTAACCTTGTTCTGGCTATCCTTTACACGAATAGAAGAATGTTTTTTGTGCCTTAACTGTTGACACACAATAACTGGCCGTCAACATTTACCAAACGTTCGAACAAACTGAAAACTGTCGACATCACTTACTACATTTGGGCGTCAGCTCAAAAACGGCAAACTAAAATAATAAAAATCAATGCAATGTGTTGCTTTTCCTACCTGGGAACATAACATATGTACAAAAAGAAGTTTTTCAGAAAATTCAAAATGGTAGAACAATTTTCATGACTGAAAGTGGTGTCATAGGGTGTGATTAAATCATATTGAGCCAAGGAAAAAATATTGTTTCTAGCCCTTATCGTTCAAAATTTATTAGCCAAAATGTAAGTGAAACTTTGGACAGTTGGTGGCACCAGAGGAATTGAGTTAATGGTGTGGTTAACATTCAGACTCCTCTCTATCAGTGTGCCAAATTTCACAACTTTAGGTTGTTACCATATGGTTCTAGTCTATGGGTTGCCATAGACCAGGGGTGGCCAACGTCGGTCCTGGAGAGCCACAATCCTGCAAATTTTTGCTCCAACCCTAATCAAACACCCCTGAACATCTAATCAAGGTCTTAAGGGTTACTAGAAAGCTACAGGAAGGTGAGTTTTTATCAGGGTTGGAGCTAAACTCTGCAGGATTGTGGCTCTCCTGGACCGACGTTGGCCACCCCGCCATAGACTCTTGAAGATGATAACGGATACAGCAGGTGCCTAGTTTTATGTTGTTGCTGCCTAATTACAGCAGAAAAACAAAAGGTCATAACATGCATGACATATTTTTGGTTAACCAATCTGCTTGTGAAAAATGTCATAGGTCCTAGATTTAAAACTTGTTAAATGTTACCCAAATGTAATGGGTTTTTTTCTTACAAACATTTCAATACTAGGCTTCTGTTTATTTTTACTTTTCTGACTATTTGTATCAGCTAGGATCAGGGGCATAAGCCAGAACTTTTTAATTTTTAGGGATGGCCAGGTAAGACCCAGTGATTTCATTGGGATGGCATGCATAAATAAACAAACAAACAAACAAATTCCTGCTTCAAGCTGTTGCAACGCGACATGCGGCTATCTCGTCAGGTGACAAGACAAGAAAATATGACGCTGCATATCTTGCCCTTCAATTCACCAGTACATTGGTGGGTAATGAGAAGAGACCAGTGTGTTGTGTGCCCCAAAATTTTAGCTTCTGACAATATGAAACCGAATAATTTAAGATGCCACTTAGTCACATCACAAACGCAAAGAGAAGTTGTAGTACAGTCAGTCATAGGCGATCCACACTCCGAACCAGAAGGGGGCGCGTTCTGTCATGCAACACTGTGTGCTAACTGACCCAACAGGAATAAGCACAGAAAAAGAACAGCCGTTCATCTCTCAACCAGTATTTCAGTCGTGGAAATACGTAATTAAAACAGCTTGAACCTTCTATAAAATAATCATTCATAAAGTTCGAAAAAGTTGAAGCGAATTACAAGTGTGTTTGAAGTGGGCTGTTTGCATTAATCTTGCGTCATTAAAAGCATTCTGCACATTCTAAGACTCAGCCGAACGCACAAGCACTCTTCTTCATGAGCGTTTGAGCGTGCAGTTAAAAACTAGCCTAGAGCGCCACCTGCTGTTAAAAACTAAGCTCGGACTCTATTCGAGAGAGAATCGCGACGCATTCGGAAAATCTCAGAAGCGAATCGAGAAACACCGATTACGTTTCACATGACCCTAATGACTCTAAATGGGTTTTGAAAGCTAACATTAAATAAAGATTTCTTTTTTTCCCCCCCAAGTTGGTAACCCTCTTCCAAATGTGGGTCGTTCCTCTGTACTTCACCACTAAACTGCATTGGTGGAGGTTTCTGGTGACGTGGTTCATCTTCTCTGTTGTCACGGCCTTCATCAGTTTTCGCGCTACCCGCAAACCACTGGACTGCACCACCCCGAGGTAACCACTAATAGCTTTACCATCATGCCATTGGATTTTGACCCTGTTTAGGTGTTTGACTTTCTGTGTCCATGTTTGGTACGTGTGCAAACTGTGTTTGAAGTTGGGGTGTGCTGTAGTGACAAATGCCTCAATAATTTGCCGAGTAAGGTTTGGGCCTGTCGTGGATGTAGTTACTTTACTTTCACCAATCCTCGGACACTAAAAAATGTAGAGGTTGGTACTGATTTTTGGATGACACGTCACTTCAGATGACCACCTTCCCCCTCTCTTAGTTTGGAGCGATTCATTTAAATTCAGTCATTGAATCCTCATTAAATATATTCTTACAAAACGTGGATTAATTCAGTAATAAAGCACCACTTTTTCTACAATTCTACTGTAGTTTTGAAGCAAAAACATACATTGTGTCTAAAATATAGCAACTGATTTATTGATCTGTATTATCAATATGACATTTGCAATTGATATGCACAAAAACAGCACTCTTGCTTGGGTGATGTTGCTAAACTATATAATTAGGTATATAAGGCAAACTCATAGGGAAACATTCCCCTCTGTATCTTGATATTGTACCAGCATTAAAATAGGCTACAGCACACAGTAAAAGCGTGCTCTATCAAAGGCCTATGTCGTTGCATACTCGAAAATGTCAGCTTGCACATCGTTAAAATAGTAATTATACATATTGCACACCCCAGGTTTTAAGATCAATTGGAAATATTGGTTACTCCTAAATGACAAAAATTATCACCTACACAGGGATCAAAGTTGATTGTTGTAATGAAGTGCTAATACTACACAATTGTGGATTATGCTGCTGATTATTTTATAAATGTGTTTGTGTGATGATACCTGTGTGATTAAACCTTCCGGTCACATTTCACCCCAATGTCAGCACAGTTCAACAGTTTATAAGCTTTTATATTGATGGTTATAGAAAGATAAAGGCCAGCAGTCATTATTGGCCATACTGTTATAGAGAGGAGAAAATAAATCCAAACTTACAGCTACTGATTTCCAGCACCTTCAGTAGCTGTAAGTTGCATACATATAAAAATATGTTTCACTCTTAAATGTCTGTCATTTACGAACCCCCAGATTGTTCCAAACCTGTAACTTTCTTGCTGCTTTGTAACAAAAAAAAGAGAAAATCTTGAAGTACGGTGTCAATATTTTTATTCCAAACTGTTATAATAAATGGGGACTATAGCTTTTAAACTGACACAAATGCAAAAACACCATAAATGTATCAAGGGTTCCACATGATGCATTTTTATGAAGGCATGTCATGATTTGTGTGCAGAACAAACAAGTTTGTAATGGTTATTAGTAATAGCTTGTAATAGTCATCCCCTCTAGCTTTCCTCAGTGAAGAAAATTTGCATTTACACATTTGGCAAATTTATCCAAATCCGATTTTGAATTACTTTTTTTTTTTTCTTCTTCTTCCAATTCATGCATTCTTTGCCCTTGTTAGCGCCACACTTTACTTGTCTAAAGAGACTACAAGACACTGAAAACATTGTCTTTTGGATTCTGCTCAATTTTAGGCACAAAATTTATCATCTGTTTAAACATTTTTAGTTTCACTTAAAAGAATAGTTCACCCAAAAGTGAAAACTGTCCCACAATTTACTCACCTTCAAGCCATCCTAGGTCTGATTTTCCTCTTTCAGCTGAACAGGTATAGTAAATAATAAAATCTTGGCTCTTCCCAGCTTTGTAATGGCATTGAATAGTGCCTGAGATTTTGAAGCTCCAAAAAGTGCATCCATCCATCATAAAAGTAATCCAGTGGGTTAAGAAATGTCTTCTGAAGCAAAGCGATGGGTTTTTGTTTGAGTTCCTGTGGAAGGGTGACCTCTGACCCGACGTAGCTCCTCTTCTCTTATATCAAAGTCCTCCGACATTTTTCTTTAAGACTTCTTGTTTTAGTTCGTCTGCACTTCCACGTTCGTCAAATCTCACCTAAGCTTATGCTGTGTTCCAGACAAGGTTGGATGTGGGAATATCCCAAATTAAATGTTCCACTTCAGACCTCACAGAGTTTCAAGCAATCAGACGTCACGTTCACATGATGACCACATGATGTCGCCATGACACAATGAGAGCATGTTGTGTTTTTGTGTCAATACATTTACATTTAATCATTTAGCAGACTCTTTTATCCAAAGCGACTTACAAGGGGAGCAATTAGGGGTTAGGTGTCTTCCTCAAGGGCACTTTAGTCATGGTATCGAAGGTGGAGAGAGTGCTGTTCATTCACAATCCCCACCTTCAATTCCTGCCGATGTGGGAATCGAACCAGCAACCTTCAGGTTACAAGCCCGACTCCCCCACCACTAGCCACGACTAACCCAATAATGGCAAAAGCATAATAAAAACAACAAAGTTGCTTTGAAAACAGCTGACTAAAAGCAAAAATGCTTATTATGTAAACTTAATGTGTTTATGCTCATTGGAAGCGACGTCAGGTGACGCATCTCACTGGGGTTGGGGTTGATCGATGTACCTCGAGTTCACAGGTCAAATGTCTGACTTTGATTGGCATTCCAGATGTTATTTTCAAGAACAAGGTGGGGAAAAATCCAAACTCTGAATATATTGTTCTTAAAATAAACCATTGCTTCACTTCTGAATGCATTTATTAACCCACTGAAGTCATTAGCAAAGCTCTATTTATCGCTCATTGTTTGGAGCATCATGCATCACACTCTTTGCACATGCAGCCATCCACAACACAAAAATAAGCTCTACTCTTCAGCACAATGGTAAGCATTAAAAATTCAACAATGTCAAACATAACTGAACATTAAACATGAACAGGTCTTCAAAAAACATAAAACACTTCATTTCAATCTCCTGATCCAGCCGTATCCAAGGCATGTTGGGTACTAAAAATTGCCTGTCCAGTTTTAGTTATTGCTACAAAAATCCATGTAATAACAACACAAATGGATGAAGTAAATTTCCATATTAAATATATTTAAGTGGATTGAACACAATGAAATTAAGTTGGGACAAAATATATAGCAATTGTGTTGCTTTGGCTTATTTTAAGCAAGTAATTTGAACAAGTAGGAAAAATCTTTATTTATTTTTTTTTAGTGCAGGGAAGCTACAGTAAAATCACAGGTTTGGAATGATACGGGGCGTATTTTTGCATTTATTTTGTCTTGATTTTTGGGGTGAGATTACTGTGTTGTCTCTTTCTCTTTTCACACAGGCTTGTTTATAAATGGTTCCTCCTTTTGTATAAGATCAGCTACACCACAGGCATCGTGGGCTATACTGTAGTTATGTTCACCCTCTTTGGCATCAATCTTATATTTAGGTGAGTTATTAAGCTTCATGTTTAAACACTGAATCGTCAGGGTGTCTGTCTATAATATGGTTATCTACAGGTCATTTTAAAATGAAAATCAAACATTTTTTTTTAGGTAATTTACTTTTAATACACTTTATCATGCACTGATAATTCAATAACAATATATGCTATATATATCAAAATGAGAAGTTTTTTTTTATAAATGTGTTGACAAATATAAACACACAATATAAAAACAGCATGACATGTGAATCATTGAAAGTTTTAAAACCTTTAAGTTTTCTAATGAGGTTTATCCTTCTTAATATCTTTTGGAATGCTCTCAAATAAACGCCGCATGGTGATGAAATATATTTACAAGTTTTATATCACTGACAAAATATTATCCCAACATATCACCCACCCTTAGTCATAATTTTTACAAAACCGTTGAAGAAATTTGACTATGCAGTCAATCACATTCAGCACCTACAGTCAACTAGAGTAATAGAGAAAGAACTAATAATTTATGTCGAGTCTCCCTTTATGCTTTTAGAATAAAGCCAGAAGATGCCATGGACTTCGGTGTGTCGCTTCTTTTTTACGGTCTGTACTATGGTGTACTCGGTCGGGATTTCGCAGAGATGTGTGCAGATTTCATGGCATCTACAGTTGGGGTAGGTGCTTAAATCAGTGGATAAACATCATGTTGCTTTTACCTCTTTCCCGTTCTCCTCCAATTGTTTTTGACACATTGGCTTCTCTTAGCACTCTCAGGCTTGTATTGCTTGGTCTGATTTCACTCACTGTGCCCATAAAACTGCTAGCTTTCACTTTAACTTCCTTTTAGTTATGCTATGAATTCTTAACATGCACAACAGTCCATGCCCATATGTTGTCAAGTTATCAGCAGCAATTTACTTTCGCATCTAGCCTGATTGCTTTCATAAAAGCTGACCATTGGCCAAAGACTGTAGGAGCCCTGATGTGCAGCTCTTTTGTTGCAGTTTTACAGTTCATCTGGAATGCCCACTAAGCACCTGTCGGACAGCATCTGTGCTGTCTGTGGTCAACCAATCCTCGTGGATGTGAGTGAAGAAGGGATCATAGAGAACACCTACAGACTCTCCTGCAACCATGTGTATCCTTTACCACTTTTGTTAATTCATTATGTGGAATCTGCAGGCTTTGTACAGAATTTGGGGAAATGTTTGTCTTTAACTTATGTTTTGAAATCAAATCAGCCCAATTTGGAAACTTCCTCAGCTCAAATTTTCAAACTCACACATAAATGCCAAATAATAAAATGCCATGGACGAATATTTGAGTAATCCATTATTTTATAGAGTGTTAAAATGACAATTTTCACCTGAGATTTGGAGCCAAATTAGAAAGTTGGTAGTTGAATATACAACCAAACAAATAAGATGTACTAGAGGTTCTGACAAAATTTAAATTGCTTGAAAATGTTTGAATTTATTTCTAAAATGGTCTTGAATGAATTCAATTATTCGTTAATAAACACTTATTACTGGATCTTTTGATTGAATGATTCAATGACATAAACTTAACAGTCTATTGTCTGGAATAAGATGTAATTGATACAATCGTTATTTGATGTGCCAAGTTCTTTTCAAAAGGTAGTTTGCTCTATTTTGATCGCTATCATTGACATTTGTAACAGAAATTACTGTGTTGTTCAGAACTGCGCTCTCCGGCTCTGGCAGCACCAACACATATTTGAAATTTCCGGTATGATTTTGTCAAAGGTTTAAAAGACGGGTACGAATCATTGTCATGAATAAAATAAGATCGCGATCTTTTTGCGATTAATCGTGCAGCTCTAGTTGGCGGTTTCATTAGTTTTACGCTGATTTGTAGGCCTATTAGTGAAATCTGTTGATCATAAAAAGTGATCGGCTCTTCAGAAAATTTGGATTAAAGCTCTCAATTTGTTTTACGGTCTCTTTATAAACTTTTTGAAGCATCAAAGTTTCAATTGCATAGCTGTCTATGGAGGGACAACCCCCTAATTGTTTTAACAAAGTGAAGAAAATAAAAATGCATTTTATTTATTACTGTCCTGAATGAGTTATTTTACTTAAAAGATGGTCCACAAGACAAAATAAAAGTTGAATTTATAAAAAAAGTTTACACACCCTTGATTCGTAATACCGTCGTTACCTGGATGATCCATGACTGTTTTTTGTTTTGGGATGGTTGTTCATGAGTCCCTTGTTTGTCCTGAGCAGTTAAACTGTCCAACGTTCCTCAAAAAAATCCTCCAGGTCCCAGCATCTTTTGCATTTTGAACACTTTTCAGCACTGACTGTACGATTTTGACCCATCTTTTCACATTGAGAACAATTAAGGGACTCCAACATTCCGTGACGCTCCAGAAGGAAACGTGATGCATTAAGAGTCCTTTTTAAATTTGAAGATCAGGGTAAATTTTTCTTTTGCAAGTAGCTTCTATAAACTTTAAACAAAATGAGAAAAATGTACACCTTCATCCTGTTCAAAAGTGTTCACCCCCAGTTTCTAAATGCATCCGTGAATGTTTTCATCTTTTGCAGTGACTGTATGATGCATACATATGTTTCCTTAACCTATTTATTTCCCAGATTCCATGAGTTTTGCATACGTGGCTGGTGCATTGTGGGTAAGAAGCAGACGTGTCCATACTGCAAAGAAAAAGTTGACCTTAAAAGGATGTTTAGTAACCCGTATCCTTTCATTGCCGTCAAAAACACAGGCCAAGTTTCACAGACATTAAGCCAGGATTAGGCCTTCGTTCAAATAGGACATTTTGCCCCGGTTTCACAGACAAGGCTTAAGATAGTCTGAGACTAAGATGCATGTTTCAGATGTCTTAACTGAAAGTAACTTGTACTGACGTTTCTTAATATAAGTCACTGCCATTGTTTTGTCTCAAGATGCACATCAGTAATGTTTTATTCTAGTGTACGTTTATAAAATATACTTAAATATCCTAATTGAACTAATACCTAATCCTAGTTTAGGCAAAACCCTGTCTGTGAAACCAGGCCTTTAAGTAGCTTTTATTTTATAGCTTTTCACCTGAAACAACAAACATAACTGATGTATGTAACTGACCTATGTTAAAACGGCTCAATCAGTCTGGGTCTAGGCCTTTTCTGTGAAACCGACGGTTAGTCAATTAAATTAAACTTCTGCATTTAACTTGTCCTGCACTGTTTGTGAGGTATACATGGATGATATTTTAAGTAGACAGTTAGAAATGCTAGGACATGATTTGTACTATAGATAGAGATTGTTGCATGTAAATATCCTGTAATGCTTTGAGTAGAGCAGAAAAAAACATTGGCTAACTTTTAGTTTTAGTTCCCAGCTTACAACCTTTTGTCATACTATCTCTGTGTCACAAGACACAAAAGTTGTAATGGTTTGGGTTTCCCACTCTTTTCATAAGCTGGACCGGCCAGTAACTCCTTTCCCCCCTGATTCAAGATTCAACTGGTTATAAAACACTTTATTTAAGAAATGCCTTCAAAAACGATGAACCTTTTTCGGAGTGATCTCTCTAAATGATGGCGATATAAACCAGATTAGAGCTGACTGCAAAAACTACCACTGGCAGCCCGATGTTTGCTGATGTTGGTTTGGTGTGACTGCCCTAGTTCACCAAAAATTGAAAATTGTCCCATGATTTACTCACCCTCAAGCCATCCTAGGTGTTTATGTCTTCCGGAGTTCTATTAAATAATCTCCTGGCTCTCCCAAGCTTTATAATAGCAGTAAACAGAGGATGACTTTTTGAAACCCCAAAAAGTGATCATAAGATATACACACGCCTCCAGGGGGTTAATGAAGGCCTTCTGAAGTGAAGCGATGCGTTTGTGTAAGAAAAATATCCATATTTAAAACGTGTGAAACTAAAATAACTAGCTTCCGACGGAGGGCCGTACCCATCGAAGCATTTCCTTCTCAATGACGGTCATCTGATTTTATTTCTTTTTTAATTATTGTAAATTAATAACACAACATAATCAAATTATCTGTTTTCTGTAATGTTAGTCTTGACTGCAAAGGAATGTGTGTAAATCTAGGGAGTTGTCAGGACAAATATTACAGAACAGTCATAAAATCCCAAAACTGGAGCAACAGCAGACTAGACTAACACATTGTTTAAATAAGGCGGCCCTGAATTGTGAGATATAAAGTCAGAAATGCAAGATAAATATTCAGAATTGCGAGGTATTCAGTCAGAATTGCGAGATAAAGTCAGAATTGCAATTGCGAGATAAAGTCAGAATTGCGAGATACAAAGTCCGAATTGCGAGATACAAAGTCCGAATTGCGAGATAAAAAGTCAGAATTGCGAGATACAAAGTCAGAATTGCGAGGTATTAAGTCAGAATTGCGAGGTATTAAGTCAGAATTGCGAGGTATTAAGTCAGAATTGCGAGGTATTAAGTCAGAATTGCGAGGTATAAAGTCAGAATTGCGAGATAAAGTCAGAATTGCGAGATAAAGTCAGAATTGCGAGATAAAGTCAGAATTGCGAGATAAAGTCAGAATTGCGAGATAAAGTCAGAATTGCGAGATAAAGTCAGAATTGCGAGATAAAGTCAGAATTGCGAGATAAAGTCAGAATTGCGAGATAAAGTCAGAATTGCGAGATAAAGTCAGAATTTGCGAGATAAAGTCAGAATTGCGAGATACAAAGTCAGAATTGCGAGATACAAAGTCCGAATTGCGAGATACAAAGTCCGAATTGCGAGATAAAAAGTCCGAATTGCGAGATAAAAGTCCGAATTGCGAGATACAAAGTCAGATTTGCGAGATACAAAGTCAGAATTGCGAGATATAAAGTCAGATTTGCGAGATACAAAGTCAGATTTGCGAGATACAAAGTCAGATTTGCGAGATACAAAGTCCGAATTGCGAGATACAAAGTCCGAATTGTGAGATATAAAGTCAGATTTGCGAGATACAAAGTCAGAATTGCGAGATACAAAGTCAGATTTGCCAGATACAAAGTCAGATTTGCCAGATACAAAGTCCGAATTGCCAGATACAAAGTCCGAATTGCCAGATACAAAGTCCGAATTGCCAGATAATTGCAAGAGACAAAGTCAGATTTGCCAGATACAAAGTCCGAATTGCCAGATACAAAGCCCGAATTGCCAGATACAAAGCCCGAATTGCCAGATACAAAGCCCGAATTGCCAGATACAAAGTCCGAATTGCCAGATACAAAGTCCGAATTGCCAGATAATTGCGAGAGACAAAGTCAGATTTGCCAGATACAAAGTCCGAATTGCCAGATACAAAGCCCGAATTGCCAGATACAAAGCCCGAATTGCCAGATACAAAGCCCGAATTGCCAGATACAAAGCCCGAATTGCCAGATACAAAGCCCGAATTGCCAGATACAAAGCCCGAATTGCCAGATACAAAGCCCGAATTGCCAGATACAAAGCCCGAATTGCCAGATACAAAGCCCGAATTGCCAGATACAAAGCCCGAATTGCCAGATACAAAGCCCGAATTGCCAGATACAAAGCCCGAATTGCCAGATACAAAGTCCGAATTGCCAGATACAAAGTCCGAATTGCCAGATACAAAGTCCGAATTGCCGAGATACAAAGCCCGAATTGCCAGATACAAAGCCCGAATTGCCAGATACAAAGTCCGAATTGCCAGATACAAAGCCCGAATTGCCAGATACAAAGCCCGAATTGCCAGATACAAAGCCCGAATTGCCAGATACAAAGCCCGAATTGCGAGATACAAAGTCAGAATTTGCCAGATACAAAGCCCGAATTGCGAGATAATTCCGAGAGACAAAGTCAGATTTGCCAGATACAAAGTCCGAATTGCCAGATACAAAGTCAGAATTGCGAGATATAAAGTCAGATTTGCGAGATACAAAGTCCGAATTGCGAGATAATTCCGAGAGACAAAGTCAGATTTGCGAGATACAAAGTCAGATTTGCGAGATACAAAGCCCGAATTGCCAGATACAAAGCCCGAATTGCCAGATACAATGTCCGAATTGCCAGATACAAAGTCCGAATTGCCAGATACAAAGTCCGAATTGCCAGATACAAAGTCCGAATTGCCAGATACAAAGTCCGAGTTGCCAGATACAAAGTCCGAATTGCCAGATACAAAGTCCGAATTGCGAGATAATTCCGAGAGACAAAGTCAGATTTGCGAGATACAAAGCCCGAATTGCAAGATAAAAAAGTCGATTCGAGATAATTCCGAGAGACAAAGTCAGATTTGCGAGATACAAAGTCCGAATTGCCAGATACAAAGTCCGAATTGCCAGATACAAAGTCCGAATTGCCAGATACAAAGTCCGAATTGCCAGATACAAAGTCCGAATTGCCAGATAATTGCGAGAGACAAAGTCAGATTTGCGAGATACAAAGTCCGAATTGCGAGATACAAAGTCCGAATTGCCAGATAATTGCGAGAGACAAAGTCAGATTTGCGAGATACAATGTCCGAATTGCCAGATACAAAGTCCGAATTGCCAGATACAAAGTCCGAATTGCCAGATACAAAGTCCGAGTTGCCAGATACAAAGTCCGAATTGCCAGATACAAAGTCCGAATTGCGAGATAATTCCGAGAGACAAAGTCAGATTTGCGAGATACAAAGCCCGAATTGCAAGATACAAAGTCCGAATTGCGAGATAATTCCGAGAGACAAAGTCAGATTTGCCAGATACAAAGTCCGAATTGCCAGATACAAAGTCCGAATTGCCAGATACAAAGTCCGAATTGCCAGATACAAAGTCCGAATTGCCAGATACAAAGTCCGAATTGCCAGATACAAAGCCCGAATTGCCAGATACAAAGCCCGAATTGCCAGATACAAAGTCCGAATTGCCAGATACAAAATCCGAATTGCCAGATACAAAGTCCGAATTGCCAGATACAAAGTCCGAATTGCGAGATAATTGCGAGAGACAAAGTCAGATTTGCGAGATACAAAGTCAGATTTGCGAGATACAAAGTCAGATTTGCGAGATACAAAGTCCGAATTGCGAGATACAAAGTCCGAATTGCAAGTTTAATTGTGATTGGCTGATGTGTTTTTCTAGATCCTCAACAATGATTCCAACTCTTGAGCCACTTTCATGTTTTGTTGTGTTACAGTGCCAACAAATGGCCAAACCCTGCTGCTTCTGTCTCAGATTGAACAGTTGTCAAATTTAGTGAAAAAAATCTCCTGTTCAAAAGTTCAATATCAATTTAGCTTTAATTTCTAAGTTCTGATATCCACTGCTTTTGACAACTTATTGACATTTTCTTAGTCTCTGGTTATTTTACTGATTTTATTTCAGTCAGGTGAATAGCCTAGAACCATTTGTCTATGTATTTATTTGATAAGTAGCCGTCTGCCTGGAATAATGTATATTCAGCAGCTCATTACTGCTTCACTTCAACTTATTTAAAGTGTAAATAAACCCATTTTGTTTTTTTAAATAGCAAATTTAGCACCTTAACTCCATATTTAGATGGGAGAGACCTCATGTCATGTACGGACAGCTGCTGGACTGGCTGCGCTACCTTGTGGCCTGGCAGCCTGTTATCATCGGTCTGGTACAAGGCATCAACTACATCCTGGGACTGGAGTAACAACAGCACCCAGTGCACAAGGACTAGCATACTTGACTCAAGCTGCAGCAAATAAATTTCCTTGGTTTCACAGAGACAGGGACTCCCCCCCCCCCCCCCCCCCCCCCCCCTCAATTACTGTCTCTGTGTTTTGCTATACTAATGTGTCATCAAATGAAATTCTACTAGCAGTCTGATGTTGGATGTTTTTGTTGACATTTGTTTATGGACTACTTGACGTCTGGACCTTTTGAAATTTGCGTAAAAAATTTCCCATGTGCACATTGGGTTTTATAAAAAAAATAAAAAAAAATAAAATTGCTGTAAATATGTGCTCACCGTAAGCACTCTGGGTCATGCGCATGCGTTCCTTTACTGGTGTGAGAGAAGTAATGACGGAAATAGAATGATTCAAAACTTCACTTTTAATTTGACACGCATTTAGAGTAAATATGCCACACTTGTGAATTGAGTTCAGCATTTTAAATGATAAGAAATTATTATCCTGAAGTAATAGAGATGATTTCATGATTAAGAAGATGATAGGCATACAGAGACACTTGAAGTATTTAACCCAGGGTTATTCTAAACCCCTGGTACTGAATCCTGGGTAACCTTTATTCACGTTTCACACTGCTCGTACTATAACTGGGGTTAACAGTAAACCCATGGTCTCTTCTTTACTCCCAACTGTCGCGTTTTCCATCCCTGTTCGCCGTTTTTCATGCACAGAAACGACTGTTTATACATCGCACGGTTTTTCCGTGACTGCCCAAAGCGTGATATACAAGGCGTGCGATTGGTTGTTGGTTGTAACACCGCATTGTTTCACACTGCAAGTTTGGCACTGTATTGCAGGGTTTCATAACCCCGGGTAAAAAGCGTTTAATCCCGCTTCTAAATCACAAGTGTGAAACGTTCCTTTACCCAGGGTTAAAAGCGGCGTTCAGAACGACTTTAACCCGGGGTTATACGCAATGTGAAAAGCCCTATTCAGTGGTCAAGCGGTCCTTTGCCCAGTTTGAGTAGGTTTGACGATACACACCCTAATGATGACCCCTTTATTTTTTTTCTCAACCTTTTTTTTATTTTGTTTGTTTTTGTCAAATTTGAAGGAAATTGAAATAATTGTATGTTTAATTTTGAAATGTTCTGTAAGTGATGTATTATTTTTTGAAAAATCTAAAAATAAATATCTGTTCTGTTTCCACTAAAAATATTTAAACATCTTAAAATTACATAGCGTAATGCCTAAAACAAATAAACTAATTTTCCAATGGAAATGAATGAGAACAATACACTTCCCTATTAGATTTTTTTTTTTTTTTTTTTTTTTTTTTTAATTTTAACCAAACGTGGATAGTCTGTAAATGTAATAATGTGTTGACACAAATGGCATTTACCATCCGTATTATTTCATACCTTTGAACTTGCCAGTATGACAAGGATGGGTTATTTCAGGGAGGAGACACTGACGATGCAGGGATGCATAATTTTTCACTGATTAGGCTTGATAAAGGGAATTTACTTTAGTGAGTTTTCAAAATCTGTGTGTTGTGTAGTGTGTGTATGCACACTTTTAAGATCTCATTATGAAATAAATGTTTTTCTTTAATACACATTTCTCATTTGTTTGAGGTTAAATAATAACTTGTCGACATCCTGCAGTACCTCTATGGGCCCAATAGGGGGCACTTCTGATGTGACTGATATTGGAGAATGTGCTTCTCGGTTTCCAATCATTACTCTCCCCTTGTGAAGAAGACTTAATCTTAAAAGTTTTTTGTTTTTTTTAAACTACTTGAAGATATATTATTTTTAACAGCCATTTAAACTGAGTACACTTTCTTGAATGTTACTTAACACTCATAAATGTGCACTATGTAGTTTTTCGTCCGCTAGAGGTCGCCTATTAAAACAAAGGTGTAGCTTGATGACGGCAAGTTTGAGCGAGGAATCTTGGGACATGTGGTCTTCACCTCACAGCCGGTGGAAAAGAATCGGGATGGGACTCGGACAGAAATCATGTTCATGAATGCGATTATTAACACTACTGTACTATGAAGCAGAGCAGGAGCGAGTGTTGTGGAGCTGAACGAGAGGCTGGAGCGATTGATAATGAGAGACGAATGAGAGCAGCGGGACTTTTATTATGCCGCAGTCGCCAGCGCTGCTTTTCCGGTCACAAGTATGAGGTAACACAGCTCTGTTTATCGTATTAGATACATTTGAGTGTGTTGAAAATGATGTTATAACGTTCCTCCGTGCATTCATGAGACACTTATTGCACATTGCAGGAAGATGGATCAGATCGATAATAGAATATATTAAATGCTGGATGGCTTGTGTTGATAAATGGCATGCAATTAATTTTAAAATGTATTGTATGATGGAGAAAATTCTGTACTACTGTTACTAAAAAAAGCAGCATCTGATTATGCAATGTTAGCTACTTGACAAAATAGTGTTTTTCTCATGGAAAATCAAGAAAATTAGATTTAAACAATACGAGTAAACGTGTTGAGCTATAATAATTAGTTTTCTTTTCCCTTGTCTGTGTTCTCACATGTAATATATATTAAAGCATCTTCGGTGTTTCCATGGTTTCTAGAAAATAAAGCCTTAAACCGCGGGTAACGCAGATATGACGCGACTCACTCACACGTCCCGGATGCTTGGTTAAGATTTCAAATAGTTGGAAACAGTTGGATAGTTTAGGTACTCAACTGAACAAAATATATAACACTGGCCCAGTGGTTTTTGGATATTTTACTGGAAAAATTGTACATATTGCAACTTTAAGTAATGTCAAAGTGAAAGTTTTACTTTAAAGTATATATTATATTAAATAATTGCTTAATAATCTTCTGTCATACTTTAAAGTATACTTATTTTGATGTGTTCACTTAAAAGCACTTAAAGAATTTGATTATATTTGAAGCTGAATGTTAAATGCAGCAAATTGCAACTTCACTACAAACATGTAATTACAAATATATTTAAATATTTAAAAAGCAAGTATCAAAAAAGGTCATTAAAGTGTTTTAGTTCACCATAAATGCTTGTCAGTTCAGCAGTGCACTTTAGACATGTTTCAAAAGCAATTATAAAATGACTCTCTTAAGTTCAACCAAATGCATTTAATATAAATTTAAACTTGAATACATTTTCACTTAATTGTAAATAACAGGCCTTTAAGTGTCTGAAAACATGCATTAAGTAGGATATATTCTGTTAAATGTACTTTTTCACAAGGGTTTAGGCATTAGCCATTCTAACACTTTTTCAATTTCTATTTTAAATCAAAATGAAATCTAGAAAACTAATGAGATATATATATATATATATATATACACACACACACACACGCAGGGCTGGGTCGGTTACTTTTAAAATGTATTTCACTACGGATTACAAATTACATGCTTTAAAAAGTCATTTGTAACGTATTTTGTTACATTACTCAAGTTTAGTAACTTAATCTAAATACTTTAGAATACTTTGGAATACTAATAAGTGTGGAACAAACACAAAAAAGGTCATTGCAAGTTTTTATCTCACAATTCTGACTTTTTCCCTCAGAATTGTGTGATATGAAGTTGCAATTGTGAGTTCTAAAGTCAGAATTATGAGATATAAACTCACATACTAAATTCACAATTGCAAGAAGAAAAAGTCATTATTGCAAGTTTATATCTCCCAATTCTGACTTTATAACTTGCAATTGTGAGTTTAAATCTCGCAATTCTGAGAAAAAGAAGTCAATATTGTGAAATGCAAACTCACAATGGTGAGAGAAAAAAAAACAAATTGTGAGAAAAAGTTGCAATGACGAGTGAATTATAAAATGACTCACAAAACATGAAAACAGTCGTGGATCATCAGGTCATGACAGGACAGTTAAGTTGAGTTGTGATTTTTTTTATAAATTCAGTCATTTTGTCTTGTTCAGGACAGAACTAAATAAAAATAAAAAAATTTATAATCCCTCTTAAAAGTATTAAAATGTTGATGAAACTTAACTCCTCTTTTTCAGAGAATCACCAATCGCCGTTTAAAATGTAACTGTAATGAAATACAGTTACTCAAATTTTGTATTTTTAAATACTAAGTTACTTGTATTTCGTTACTCCCCAACCCTGCATACACACATCTTTATCTACTAACAGCGGCTCTCCGTTGCCAAAATATTCTGACTTGGGCTGCATATCCTAGAGTATTGTTTTCTGGCCCATTGGAAGATACAGGAGAAAAAGGCCACTGAAGTGGCTGCATCTATTCATAGATAACGCAAAGCCACAAAGTCAGATCTCTTTTGACTCCGACTTTACAGGAAGAGTCCAATCTTGAACATCAGACATTCTTAGGAGGACACTGTGGCCTTTATCAACCCTCTTTTGTTTGAAACGTGGACAAACAGCAGAGCCACTTCTAGTCAGCAGATAGTGTCTGAGAACATCAAAGGACGGTTCAAAAAACAAGCACAACTCATTTAAATAATTTTATTTTAAGTCAAAAGTACAAAAGTAGAAAAATATGCCATAAATACATATATACATAAATCATAAATTAGGGATGGATAATAGAATTTTATATACAAAAAAAAAAAAAAAAAAAAGTGTAAGAATCATCCTGAGATCGCTCTGAAACAACACTTCCCAATGTGGGAATGCATTTTCACTATTCCTAACAGGAAATACATTTATGCAAGCCTCTGCATTAGTGTAACTAGTGTTTCCTGCATAAAACAATCAGTAAAATCATGCTTGTGCTTTAGACCAGACAGACAGACCGTGTCCATGCGCAGAATTATTGAAGCCACGACTTCTCTAATAGAGAAGTGGCGTTATCCAGCGTGGATGTTAAATTGATGAACTTTTCCGAGTCACGTTCGCAGAGACGGCGGACGCTCAGTTGTAACTGGTGAAGTGACCGTTAAGTTTAAGACACTCCTCGACGTCGCCATCTTCATCACAGCTCTCCTCCTCCTCCTCCTCTTCCTCCTCGCTGTCCGACTCCTCGTAGAAGTTAATGGTGGCCTGCACCGGGAAATTTCTGAGCAGGGCCTCGCCGTCGCTGAAGAGGTAGTCGTAGGATTTCGATCTGGGCCAGTACAGCCTAAAGTGCGAAGAAATAAACTGGTGAATTATTTTCACCCCAAACAAGCCTCATTTGGAACCGATTAGGGCTAAAAGAAAAAGCACGTTACAAAACAAAAACATTGCTCAAGCAAAACGAAATGTGCACTGACCTGACAGGGTGCTGGAAAGATTGCATCTTGCCATCTGTTGTAGTGTTACTGGGCACTTCTGGCCGGGAGTAAGGCTGGAAAGAGTGAGAAAAGACGTGTCATGCGCAAAACTCAAACAATGCTTCCTGTCCGGTGTTTATGAGGTGATATCACTGCCAGCTTTCGTGGGTGTAAAACACCCCGGGCAGGATGCGAAAGCTGTCACATGGAGGGTGTCAGGCTGAAGTGTTTGTGGGAAACTGGCTCCAACTCTATGGCAAGCCGTTTTGACTTTTATTCATTTTCAGGATATGAACTTGTGATATCAACAATTACATTTTCACTAGTAAAAACTATCATTCTTGATATCAGGAATTAGATTTCCACTAGTAACAAAGTTCATTCTTGATATCAACAATTGTATTTTTACTAGTGAAATCTCATCATAGGGTGCCATTCAAATTCAATTGTTGATTTCAGGAATACAATTCTTACTAGTAAAAATGCACATTTCTGATATCAAGAATTACATTGTTACTAGTGCAAATATTCTTGATATCAACAATTGAATTGCTACTAGTAAAAATGTTCATGTCTGATATCATGAATGTGATTGTTACTAGTAAGAAAGCCGTTTTAGATATCAGAAATTATCTTGATATCAGGAATTCATTTCAGATATCAGAAATGAATATTTTTACTAGTAGCAATTCAATTGTTGATATCAAGAATAGACATTTGCACTAGTAACAATGTAATTGTTCATATCAGAAATTTGCATTTTTATTAGTAAGAATTGTATTCCTGATATGTGAAACTGGAATTTCAACTAGTAAGAAATGAATTCTTGATATCAACAATTGAATTTGAATGGCACCCTATGGCGAGATTTCACTAGTAAAAATACAATTGTTGATATCAAGAATGATAGTTTTTACTAGTGGAAATTGAATTGTTGATCTCAAGAATGAACTTTGTTACTAGTGGAAATCTAATTCCTGTTATCAAAAATTGTCATTGTTACTAGTGGAAATGTAATTCCTGATATCAACAATTAACATTTTAACTGGTGAAAGTTCATATCCTGAAAATGAATAAAAGTCAAAACGGCTTGCCATACTAATGTCTATTCTTGATATCAGAAATTTGCATTGTTACTAGTAAGAATTGTATTCCTATTATGTGAAACTGGAATTTCAACTAGTAAGAAATGAATTCTTGATATCAACAATTGAATTTGAATGGCAGCCTATGGCGAGATTTCACTAGTAAAAATACAATTGTTGATATCAAGAATGATAGTTTTTACTAGTGGAAATTGAATTGTTGATCTCAAGAATGAACTTTGTTACTAGTGGAAATCTAATTCCTGTTATCAAGCATTAACATTTTAACTAGTGAAAGTTCATATCCTGAAAATGAATAAAAGTCAAAACGGCTTGCCATACAACTCCCTTCCCCAAACCTGGAGGTGTCTGCTCAAATCTTGGCAAGCGAGTGATCGAGTTGGTTTCCCCTACACCTCGAGTGAGTGTTCACACTCAGACAGTGGTGCCATATGGCCTGAGTGTCTCTCTCAGTTTGGCTTTGCCTCACTGAATGGCTCGGTGTCAATGAAACGGCTCCTAATGCTCACCACATGCCTGTCTGCCACCTTAAATCTACCTGCTGCTGCGCTAAAAAACTACACCACCCAAAACAAAAACAGCCTTTGGAATTTACGGCACGATACAATGTGTTTTCCAAGCCTAATAACATTCCAAAACAGATGGACATTCCATTGAAATATTGGGAAAAACTTACACAAGCCAGCTTGGTTTTCCGGCATTCAGTTTGTGCATCTTTTCTGGTCGCGAGCCACGGTCTCCACAGGGAAGCTGGGCTGAGGAGCGAATGAGAGTCATGTTTTTAGCTTTAAAGCGTGAAGAATGGAATTGAATAGAATTGAATAGAACGCTCACCTGCTTGACTGCTGAATCTCAGTGTTCACAGTATTGTATATAGGAGCTGCAAAGCACACCGAATTCATCTTTCTCTCTCCTTTCTTGGCGATAATCCCAAATAGTCCTGTTTTGGAAGGTCTCCGCGCTGTGCTCCTGAGGGAAGGGGATGAATGAAGGAGAGGCGCTCTCGGGGTTTATATGGAGCTGGTGCTGCAGGGGCGGGACTGGACTGGACGGTGGTGCCGATGCCAAATGATGTGAGGTTGTTTTGAGAGGGGGTTTGGTGCTGTTTGCCAAATGATTGGGATAGAGACTGCTACGGACATTTTGGTGAGAAGACTTCTCCAGTTGTATAAACAGGGCGCCCCAGCGTGAGGGTGAGAAATCTGGTACCGAGAAGCTTTTGCAACAACACGGAGGGGCAAACTTGCACACCATCTGCGAGAAACACGACGGGGGTCGACACAGGAGCGGGACCATATATAATAGAGTTCGGTTCGACGCTACATTAAATTGAGTTGACGCTGTCGTGTTTAAAAGATACAACTTCTCCTCGCTGGTCCATGTAAACTATATACACATATTATTTCCTATTCATTTCTTATATATAGGCTTGTTTTTTGTCGATAAAAAGATTGAGTTTATTCAGGGGTTGGCTATTCTCCCTCAATAAAACTGTTTAGTCAGGTTAGCCGTTAGCATTTTGACTTCGTATATACAGCAACCGCTTGATACTAATACTGAATACTAAAAACTGAACGTTTATAGAAATATAAGCGTTAAATTCTCAACAGTGTCGCGGGCTTCAATGAAATGTAACATGAATATTGGGCCTAACATAGCTTAGCCTAGCTATGTTTTTATTTAGCTAGTTTAAGATTCATTCTTCATCCTTCATCCCATAGAACATCTTTATTTCAAAGTAACCTTCACATTTTGATTTTCTAATGACCCGTTTCTGCTGTCTGTCGATTTTTTAATAGCTGCCTTCAACCGCTGATCTGAAAACAGCTCTTAACTTAAACCCCTCAGAGGCTGGAGCGCTAAAGCCGATCCGCGGTCAGTCCGAACGCGTTTCGCGCTGTTTGTCTAAAAGCACGCGTTCACACTTAAGCCCGTTAAGAAGGGTGCAAAATATCTCACTAAGCGAATTTAATGAGGTTCTAATAGGGGCTTGATGGACTTCGTCGCTCCATTTGGAAGAGCAAATTTGCGGGACTGCGTCACTCCGGCCTCCTATAGAGCCAGCAAACTGACCCGCGTCAGGCAAAAGGCACAAATGGACAGATAGCGACGAGCCTTCGATTAAACATACCGTTGAGATAACAGATAATGCGATGAATCAATTAACGACTGTTTTCTTTCCCTTTACTAATGTAATTAGTTGGCTAAAAGAGGTGAAGGGCAAACGCAGTCTTGCAAATGAATGGTGAAAAGTTCATTTCCTCAAAGTCATTATGATATGTTGTAGATAAATAGGCCTGTTTTTCTAATCACATTCTTTTGTGTACATTTGTGCTGTTAAATATGCCATACAGGTAATGTGCAGTCTTGTGCATTTCCAGTCAAAATTGTAGCCATATGGAAATACTGACAGAGTATATACACTGTTTAGGTGGCTAAACATCTTGTTTGTGAACAATGACACAAGGACTTGTTGTTCTGATAGTTCATTGACATAAATGCTTACTTTTGAGACATGAACTGCAGATTTGGAGCAGGCTTTTGCAACCCATTATGTGGTACTGTTTTGATAAATGCACTCACTGCTTTGCAAATCTTAAAGGGACAGTTCACCAAAAAATGAAAGTTCTGTCATAATTTACTCACTCTCAGGTTGTTCTGTGTTTTTTTTTTTCCCTTTATGGAAGTTAATGATGCCCAAAAGTGGCCTGGTTACAAATTTTCTTCAAAATATCTTCTTTTGTGTATTCATACAGGTTTGGAACAACTCGAGGGTGAGTAAATGATGACAGGATTATCATTTTTGGGTGAACTCTCCCTTTAAGGATGAGTCAAGAAATGTAAATGACTGGGTGGAATGGCTGCATTAGATTACACCAGTGAAAGTCATTTGAACGCTAGATAGATAGAACGATCGATAGATAGATAGAATGATTGATAGATAGATAGATGGATAGAACGTCGATAGATAGAACGATAGATAGATAGATAGAATGATAGATAGATAGATAGAACGATCGACAGATAGATAGATGGATTGATTGAACGATCGACAGATAGATAGATGGATTGATTGAACGATCGACAGATAGATAGATGGATTGATTGAACGATCGATAGATAGATAGAACGATCGATAGAACGATAGATAGATAGAACGATCGATAGATAGATAGAATGATTGATAGATAGATAGATGGATAGAACGTCGATAGATAGAACGATAGATAGATAGATAGAATGATAGATAGATAGATAGAACGATCGACAGATAGATAGATGGATTGATTGAACGATCGATAGATAGATAGAACGATCGATAGAACGATAGATAGATAGAACGAACGATCGATCGATAGAACGAACGATCGATCGACAGATAGATAGATAGATAGAACGATAGATAGATAAATAGAACGATCGATAGATAGAACGATCGATAGAACGATTGATAGATAGAACGATAGATAGATAGAACGAACGATCGACAGATAGATAGAACGATAGATAGATAAATAGAATGATCGATAGATAGAACGATAGATAGATAGATAGATAGAACCTTCTATAGATAGAGAGATAGAGCGTCAGACAGTGAGGGTGGCAATCTATGTTGTTTATTCTGTTCATTTGGGAGTGTTCTGGCTTATGGGGGTCTGTCTAGTCCCAGTCTGTTTTAACATTTGCTGATCTCAGAGCCTTGGAAACCCCCTGCCACTAACGGCTCTTAAAAAATCTTCTCCCCCATGGTCAGGAATGTCAGTAATCACCAGCCTGCTGCTCCCCAAGCCTGACCAATGTGTTTTCTTTAAAGCAAGTCAACACAAATCTTTAATTTAAAATAACAAGAAATGGATTAGTTAGAGCACGCAGCCTATTTGAAGATGTGATTTGTTCTTGTAATTAACTGATTATTTTTTTTGGTCTTCTTTCTTTTTTTTAATGAAAGATATGAAGTAATATGTGACTGACACTACAGTGTCAGTTTAAAGCGTTTAGTTTAAACCTAACGTCTAGCTCGCTAACATTGATTTATTGGTCTGATTAAGTTATGTTTTCAAAATATTTTAATAATGCGGTGGCCTGCCCATAACCTTTCCCTCAAGCCAAGATTGACTTAATCATTTAGATCACAGCACTGTGCAAATTCCAAAATACACGTAATGGATTATTTCAGAGGAAATTCCATGGCTTATTTAAATGTGCACCAGTTTCTCACATCTCAATTTACTTTTTAAAAACACACTGCTGTTAGAAGCTGAGGAAATAGCGATGAAACTCAACTTAAACTGTGAGCAAATAAGTGGAAAATATGTCTACTTTTTAAATCTATCTTTTAAAGTGTGTATTCTGACATTGTAAAAGTAAAAATGAAACAGATTGGTAACACTTTACAATAAGGTTCATTAGTTGAACTGCACTTTTACAACAGTTATTAATGTCAATTTCAACATTATTAAAATCTTATTAGTTGATGCACTGTGAACTAACATGAACAAACAATGAACAACTGTATTTTCATTAACTAACGTTAATGACGATTAGTAAATACAGTAACAAATGTGTTGCTCATGGTTAGTCGAACCAAATTGTTAAATGTTACCATTACTTTTTATGTACAAAGTTAGATAATTTCTACAATGCCTCTTTTAAAAATGTATTTACTTTCAAACATAAGTGATATAATGATTCACAGTATAACATCAATGTTAAAGGGACAGTTCACCCAAAAATGAAAACGATCCCATGATTTACTCTTCTTTCAGACGAACACAGAGTTATATTTAAAAAAATATCCTGGCTCTTCCAAACTTTATAATGGTAGGGAACAGGGGGTGTGATTTTGAAGCCCAATAAAATGCATCCATCCATCATAAAAATAATCCATACGGCTCTAGGTGGTTAATAAAGGCCTTCTGAAGTGAAGCGATGGCTTTTTGTAAGAAAAATATCCATGTTTAAAACTTTATGAACAAAAATGAGTATCTAGCAGACGGCCTACACATATTGACTGGTGTCAAAAGAGTAATCTCTCATGCGATGTATGACGTATGACGCCTCTCAAATAGGGCTGTGCAACAAGCTCAAGCTCCTCTTCTATATCGAAATCCTCTGATATTTCTCTTTAAAAATTCTCGTTTTTAACTTCAAATTTGTAACCGGTGTTTTGTTTTGCTCAATCCTCTGAGCTTTCGCGTTCATCATATCATGTGTCATGTCAAAGGTGTAGGACGTCTGCCACTGGAGTCGTGTGGATTACTTTCATGATTGATGGATGCACTATTTTGGACCATTCCCTACCATTATAAAGCTTGGAGCAGCCAGGATATAACTCAGATTGTGTTCATCTGAAGGAAGATGGTCAAATACACTTTCACAGCAAAATCCCCAGAGTTAAATCAGCTCTACTCAGATAACATTTGTTCCCTCTCTAAATAGTGTTAAAGTCACACTGAAGCAGAGTTAAAGTTAATGAGATAATTAAGCAATTATTAAGCGATGATTGAACATTAATGATGAACACCTGCTGTTAACCAGCAGAATCGCTGAAGAAAAGAGAAACACAAGAACTACAACTGATGAAATCAACTGAAGATAAAAGACATTAAAGATCTGATTAATCAAATCCACAAACAGCATTACCAGATTCACTCATTACGGACCATTATTTTCACGTGTCTACAGAAATGTCTTTTATCTTCAGTTGATTTCATCAGTTGTAGTTCTTGTGTTTCTCTTTTCTTCAGTGATTCTGCTTGTTAACAGCAGGTGTTCATCATTAATGCTCAATTAATTGCTTAATTATCTCGTTAACTTTAACTCTGCTTCAGTGTTACTTTAACTCTATTTAGAGAGGGATCAAATGTTATCTGAGCAGAGTTGATTTAACTCTGGGGTTTTTACTGTGTATAGGATGGCTTGAGGGTGAGTAAATGATCATTTTACATTTGGCAGATGCTTTTTATCCAAACTTACATGTGAGACAATTAGGGGTTTCGTGCCTTCCTCTTAGTCATGGTATCAAAGGTTGACAGAGTGCTGTTCATTCACAATCCCCACCTTCAATTCCTGCCAGCGTGGGAATCGAACCAGCAACCTTCAGGTTACAAGCCCGACTCCCTCACCATTCGGCCACGACTACCCATTTTCATTTTTGGGTGAACTGTTTTTAACAACATTCAGTTCAATCAAACATCAACATTCTTTATATTAATATATAGCATTGAATACAGAGCTTGAGCAATTTGGGTTTCTTAAAGCTTCAAGAGACCCTCACTGACCCTCTGAAGGAACAACGTTTCTCAACTGCTTCTCTCGTCGTAAACCAGTCAATACGTTATTATAACAGAAGATTCTTGAGTTACACTGTCAATTAAAGCCTTTTATCTCACTAAAATTGCATTTTTAGTGCAACCATGAACATTTCAGATCAGTTTAGATGCCTTTAAGTTAAATGGCTCTATGACTCTTAAACTCTAGAGCCGTTTCCTCAACTACTGATGCACATCTCCTGTCATCTGACCGGTGAAGTGAAAAAGTGCCATTTAGAATGTCTCGACATGTTACCAACATCCTGTGAATAAGTTAAGGAAAATGCTTTCTTCGTCACTCAGAAACAAATCTGAACAGGTCTGAACTGAATCCACATAAATATAAAAATAAATGCATAAATCTAAGGTTTACACTTTCAGATGCCCAAATAGGTACTAAAACATATTTAAAACAGTTCATGTGAGTACAGTGGTTCAACTTTAATATTATAAAGCGACGAGAATACTTTTTTTCCAATCAGTGGTTCGGAGCGCCAAAGTCACGTGATTTCAGCAAACGCGGCTTCGTTACGTCTTAAGTGTTTCGCAATTTCAATACTCCACTGATTCAAAACAGGATTCGTAAAGCTTCGAAGCAGTGTTTTGAAATCATCCATCACTAGATATTGTTGAAAAGTTGTTATTTTGGTATTTTCGTCACTTTATAATATTAATGTTGAACCAGTTTACTCGCATGAACTGTTTTAAATATGTTTTAGTATCTTTCTGGGCATCTGAAAGTGTTATTTGTCTTCCTGGCATCACTGAGCCATTGGATTTGATCAAAAATATCTTCATTTGTGTTCTGAAGATGAACGAAGGTCTTACGGGTGTAGAACGACATGAGGACGAGGAATTAATGACACTATTTCATTTTTGGATGAACTTTATATTACACAAAGTTTCTTTATAGTGGGAAAAGGTTCTTTGGGCTTTTAAGGTAATTTGTTTTTGAGAAACATTTTCATGAAAAATGTTTCTTCTATAGCATTGCTGTGAAAATCCCCTTTTGGAACCTTTATTTTTAAAAGTGTAATTCATGAGCAAAAAATATTCCACGGTAAATCTGACCTCTGCTAGAGGGTCAGAGTGTCCAGTGATGTTCATTCCAGTGACCCAGTCATTCACACTTCTTCACAAGCATCACACCTTCTTCTCTCACCCTCTCTGTGGCTTCATGTCCCAGGACCGGCATCAGTGTTCCCAGATTGTCACTTCTCAAATCTGAACCATTCACATTCATCATTCATTTGCAGCATTCCGAAAGAACATTAATCCAGTTTATTTGCCATTTGTTCACACACAGCCTTTACAAGAGCATAGGAATTTTTGAGCAAAGCTCTTAAGAGTCAGCATTAAAAAAGATAATAAAATAATAATAAAGTAAGCAATGGATACTGTTACTTTCATACAAGATTATTGCACATTTTGCAGTTAACTTTGTCTAACACAGTGTTTCTCAAACTTTTATCTTCCAATATTTTTCTGAGGACCACCTAACAGAATCCCACTCTAACACGCCCCCAAAAACAACAAAATAGGAAGGATAAACTAAATTTAAGTTTAATACGCAACTGTTTCAAGTCAAAAACTAATTATTCAAACACAAATGCAATGATATGATGAGAAATTATTATGTGAATTTTATTTAATTTGAAAAGGTGAATGTGAAATGAGCTGCAGCTTAATATGAACAACAAACTGCACATGTGAAAAAAAAAAACTGCAATTAAAGAAAAAAGAGCCCTTAGTTTAAAACTGAGGTGGTGGGTATAGGAAGTCTATGGTTGTAACTATGGTAACAATAAAATGCTGAAAAAATGTTCCCCTTAATGTCCAATATCTCTGAAATAACTGGGATTTTACACCTAAAACAAAAACTAGTACATTACAAAACTAGGTTTAGGTCATCTTTTCGCAGACCACTAGGGGGCGATGGCGGACCACACTTTAAGAATGACTGGTCTAACAGTGTAAATAACAGTGAAAATTATATGGAATCTGTCATGGAACTAAAAAATAAAAGATAATTGCGACTGTATCTCACAATTCAGGCTTTTTTTCTCAGAATTGTGTGATATGTAAGCAATAAGGTACGAAAGGCTGTGCTGTATCGTGAATTAAGTTGCGTTCATGCTATATCGTAATTACTGTAATATCATGCCTGCAACCCCTTCAGTCGTGACTTATTCATGATGTAGCTCTGGCCTCGAGTACCTTATTGCTTTTATAAAACGGTTACCACACAATAAAGATATTAAAGCCAAAAATATGTTACAACTTTCCTTCCGCCAGAAAAATAGTCCCTGACCGTGAACAGCAGCGGAAGTTACATTCATACGCCATTAGATGGCGGCAAAGACTTTATGAGTGTGTCAGTCAATAGCGAGGACTTTTACATTGAAAAGACTGAATTGTTGCGAACACTGAACAAGACGCAAGTGACAAATGCTTCGATTGCCGCCGTCGGTCACGGAAAAACCCATTAACTGTTAAAAGACAAGAAAATACATCGGACATTTAAACAGATTTTTTATTAGACTGACCTGAGAGAAAATGCCAAATCTGAATGCATGTAATAAACTCGCTCACTCCATCTCTTTCTCACGATACTCTTCTAAATAATACAGTAAACCTCAATGAATAATATCAATTGAGAACATGCAGTTTACATTGTTAAGGGTGTTGTGATACACAGAAGCATTGGGTGGTGAATAAAACAGCTATTGACCAATCAGAATCAATGACAGGAACTAACCGTTTTATAAATCTCCATAAAGTCGCAATTGCGTGAAACGAAATCAGAACTGCTAGTGCAGTTTTTTCTCACAATTGCGAGTTATAAAGTGCAATTCTGAGGGGGAAAAGACTTTTCTCAGATTCTGATTTTATAACGCACTTGTGAATTGCGAGATATAACACGAAATTGTGATTTTATATCACGCAATTCTAAGAAAAAAAGTCAGATTCATGAGATTAAAAGGCGCAATTTTATTTTTTATTCACTGGCGGAAACAAGCTTCCATAAAAATCTGCCTGATCCTCATGAAAAGCTTCAGAAGGTTTTGGAATATCATAGAAGTATGGACTACTTTTGCTTTTTTTTCTTCTTTTTTTGTGAATATTCATACTTTCGAAGCAAGAACATTTACTTTTGTGTTCCGGATGAAATGATGCAGAGTAGCCTAAATGATGAACACATTTTTGAGCGAGTCTTTTCTGATGTTATAAATGAACAAAAATCCTCCGAGATTTTGTTTACTGAATTCAGAACCTGCGTTACATTATTGTATTATCATTACATGATTACTATGCCTTTATAAATGCCGTGTTCACCCGATCATCCATCACGAGGCTGACCTCCGCTCCGGGTCAGAGTGACCCCCTCATTCTCACTCGTACAGGAGCGTCACACCTCTGCTCTCATCTGAGGAGGTGTGTGGACGACACCAGGCCTCACACCTCAGTGAGCACACTTCTCTCACCCGCTCTGCAGCTCCGTCCGTGTCCCAGGACATGTTCCCAGATCCGCACCGTCATTGTCACTTCCCAAATCTGAACCACCCTGATTATCATTCATTCACAGTAGCATTCTAGCCTGAAACTGAATGAAGATGAATATATTGAAAGATAAGAAAGCTCTCCAACAGGGGGCGCTCATTCTGCTCAAAAAGTCTATTTAAAGGGACAGTTCAGCCAAGAAAACACCTCACCCACAAGCTATCCTAGGTGTATTTGACTTTCTTCTTTCAGACGAACACAATCTGAGTTATATTTAAAATATCCTGGATTTTCTTCCAAGATTTATAATGGTAGTAAATAGGGGGCAGGATTTTAAAGTCCAAAAAAATGCATCCATCCATCATAAATATAATCCATACAACTCCAGGGGGACAATAAAGCCCTTCTGAAGTGAAGCGAATGTTACACTTTATTTTAAGGTGTCTTTGTTACACTGTGTTTTATACATTTAAGTACTGAGTAATATTAAGTAACTACACGTACTTACTATTGTAATAGTTTCATGTTCTGTGTATCTGTTTCCCCAGTCCTGTCTGCAGTCACGTGTTCCTTGTTTTGAGTTTTAGTCCTGTCATTTGTCATTTGAGTTTCAGTTCATCATTGTTTCATCATTAGTTAATTCGGTTCACCTGTCTGTCATTATCAGTTATTCACTTCACCTGTGTTCCTGTCATTAGTCCCTGTTTATATTCCCTGTGTTTCCCTCACTCCTGGTCCGTTCCTGTTCATGTAATGACGTTTATTGTGTGTTCATGTATAGACGTGTTTTCCGTGTTCCTCTGTCCCGTGTACTCCTGCTGGATTTGTTATTAAAAGAGACCTTTATGTTCATTCCTTCATCTTCGTGCTTTACTTGGATACACGTTCCGTAACAACTATAGGTTTAGGATTCAGGTTTGGTTTGGGGTTGCATTTAATTATGCAAAATTTATAATTATTACTATGTAACAATGACACTGTAAAATAAAGTGTTACCATTTTTTTCCCCCCGACTTTCAGGAAAAACAAAATGACATTTAACATAAAAACCACGACAAAAACAAGCAGATTGGGGATACGATCTGTGTGATTTTACAACTTCAAATTACGCCCCTCTTGCAGTCCGTTGACAGATTCTATTGGCTTGTGTTGTGTTCCCGGCTTAAGTTTTTTTTTTTTTTCATTTTTCATCATTTAGCAGACGCTTTTATCCAAAGTGACTTACAAGGGGAGCAATTGGGGGTTAGGTGTCTTGCTCAAGGGCACTTTAGTCACGGTGTTGAAGGTGGAGAGAGTGCTGTTCATTCACAATCCCCACTTTCAATTCCTGCCGGCGTGGGAATCGAACCGGCAACCTTCAGGTTACAAGCCCGACTCCCTCACCACTAGGCCACGACTATCCCAGTTTACACTCGGTGGAGGATGAGGAGATTCCCCCTTCCATATGTAAAGCGCTCTGAGTACCCAGAAATTATTACGAATTATTAATTCTACGTCGCGTCTGGGGTAAGCAATGTGTGCGGTCGTATGGAGTTATTTTAGATAGTTTTAAATATGTATACGTTTCTTAAATCCCATAATGTCATTAAATGTTCACCTGGTCATCCATCACGAGGCTGACCTCCGCTCAGGGTCATTCTCACATCACACCTCTGCTCTCATCTGAGGAGGACGACACCAGGCCTCACACCTCAGTGAGCACACTTCTCTCACCCGCTCTGTTACACACTGTCAATGTACCAGAAACTGCATCACTGTTCCCACATCAGCACCTTCACATGAATGAACACTGACCCCGCTTCAACCCACAGCAAACTCAATCTGGCTTCATTATTTAGAATAACTGTACTGAAGACATGTGGTCTAAAATACAGTATTATTGTGAAATATTATTACGAATCCCAAAGTAAATAATTAAATGTCATTTAGGCCTGTGATAACAAGGACTTCAGTGTCACATGATCATTCTAATATGCTGATTTTCTGCTCAGATATAATATCAATGATCAAAACAGGAGTGCTACATAACATTACTATTCACACGCAAGTACGTTTTGTTTTTTTTTAAAGAAGAAATTCAACAAGGATGCATTCAATTGATCAAAAGTGACAGTAAAGACATTTATAATGTTAAAAAGATTAAGAAATGCTGTTATTTTGAACTTTCTACTCCTGGAAGAATACGGAAAAAATGCACTCTAAAAAATGCTGAGTTAAAAACAACCCAAGTTGGGTTGAAAATGGACAAACGCAGCGATTGAGTTAAATGTTTGTCCAACGTGATGGCTAGTTTTATTTAACCCTTATGTGCTGTTCGGGATGTTTTCATCCTTTTGAGTCTTAATTTGGCCATAACTTTCCCCGTGTTTCAGCAAATGGAATGATTTTTGGTGACAAATCTTATTTTGACACATATTTTGGGAAAATGCTTTGAAAATGTTCAAAAACTCAACAGTACTCTGTGGGCAAATTCACGACCCTTTCATTATGTTTCGATTTTAAATAAAAAATAAGATAATTTTTATAATATTTATAAATAAAAAATTTAAAAAAATCAAAATTTTAATTTTTTAATTGCCAAATTCATAAATGATGTCACTGATTTGGGAAAAAACGTGTCAAAGATTAGAAACAACATTGGCTTTGATGCGTTGTTAGTTTTTGTGCAGCATCAGATTTTAACGTTTTAAAGAGTTAAAATCCTGATTTTTTTTTTTTAATTTAGTAGTTTTGATCAGGACTGAGGTTGATTAATAGATTTAAGCATAAAAATTTGAAAAAAATATTTATCTGATACATTTTTAAAGCAGTTAAAATCGAAACATAACGAAAGGGTCGTGAATTTGAACAATACACAAGGGTTAACTCAACTATTGTTTAAAAATAACTGTATTGCTTGCTTAAAATGAACCCAAAATATGTTGGAAATGAACATTTAATTAATAAAAATTAAACAATAAACATTTATTAAAATGTTTTTTAAAATTTAATCACTTATTATTCTTACCTCTAGTAATTATGTGTCTGATTTTTAATTTCCAATATTTTGGGTTCATTTTAACCCAGTCATATAGTTTAATATAATATAATATAATATCATATAATTTTTAAATATAGTTGAGTTAAATAAAACTGAGTTTGTCCATTTTCAACCCACCAGCATTTTTTAGAGCGTGGTTTTTGCAAAAAAAAAAAAAAAAAATATGAAGAAGCAAATAATAATAACATAATTAAGCACCAAAAATAATCGATCACCAAATCAGCATATTAGAATGATTTCTGAAGGATCATGTGACACTGAAAACTGGAGACAGACTGGAATCAAATGGAAAACAATTCTTTAAATTGTAATAATACCTCAATATTACTGTATTTTTGATCAAATAAATGCAGCCTTGGTGAGCATAAGAGACTTCTTTCAAAAACATTAAAAATTCATAATTTGTTGCACATTGTGAATCAAATTCACAATGTACAACATCAAATGCATTTGTCAGGAATATCAGTTTTTCTGTGAATCATTTAGTGCAAGCCTGCGAAAATCAGATTATTTCTTTAATTAATGAGATTATTTAATAAAGCCAATTGCTGATGCAGATTGCCTCTGCAATCGCACACAAGCGAATCTATTTTCATTATCATAGTCTCTTTTTGAACAGTTCACTCATTTATTGCCGTCCCTGCTCTGAAATGCAGTGTAATAAATGCTCACAGATCTGACTCTGCCTTGGCTGCTTCTAGCAAGATCAACTCATCGATGTTTGTAGCTTAAGTCGTCACGACTGCATCGATACTTAAAAGGTTAACAGACCAGGATTGCACTGAGCATCGACCGTCTAGTGACCCTGTTCCCTCATGCGCTCCTCACACCTCTGGTCTTATCTGAGGAGGTGTTGAGCTGACACCAGCCCTCACACTGCAGATCAGCACCGTTCTGCTCACTTTCTGCTCAGACACGCATGCCCAGGTCAAGACCCGGAGCCAGAGCGGCCATTCCCACATCAGCACCTATAGTACTCTTGACCTGGACGCTGACCTCAGACGTACACGTTCCAGCACCCTTTGTTTCAACCGTTTTTCTGTCACACATAGCCATACCTCTCAGCATTTGGTTGGGGGTGGTGGACAGGGCTGGGTGGGTTACTTTTAAAATGTATTTCACTACAGATTACAAAATGCATGCTTTAAAAAGTCACTTGTAACGTATTTCGTTACATTACTCAAGTTTAGTCACTTCATCTAAATACTTTAGAATACTTTGGAATACTAATAAGTGTGGAACAAACACAAAAAATGTAATTCCCTCAGAATTGTATGATATAAAGTTGAAATTGCGAGTTATAAAGTCAGAATTATGATATTGAGAAAAGTCAAAAATATGAGATATAAACTGACAATATTGAGAAAAGTCAGAATTCTAAATTCACAATTGCCAGAAAAAAAGTCAGTATTGCAAGTTCATATCTCCCAATTCTGACTTCATAACTTGCAATTGTGAGTTTAAATCTCGCAATTCTGAGAAAAAGAAGTCAGAATTGTGAAAGTCAAACTCACAATTGTGAGAAAAAGTTGCACTGACCTTTTTTACAATTATAAAATGACTAAAATAACTGTCACAAAACATGAAAACAGTCGTGGATCATCAGGTCATGACAGGACAGTTGGGCATTTTGTCTTGTTCAGGAGAGTACTTAATAAAAATAACAGAATTTTTATGATCCCTCTTATGTGTGTACGCGAATCTTCAATGTGTGAGAAAAGCTAGCCAACTAACTAACGTTACAGTAATTCACAAAATGTCAGTCACCTAACCGAAACGAGTGTTTGTCTTAAAAGTCGGGTTTAAGAAAAGAAAGATGCATTTTTAAAGACGCATAAGGCAAATGAGCCTCATATAATAGCCAATCATTCATCGCAATTTTTTATCTCCCTGGTAAGATATGAATGTTGAATCAATTTATTTTTCTTGCAAGGTTCTGTACATTTTTGTCTATAAAGCCTCTATTTAATAATTCCTTTTAAAGACTTGAAATATTATTTGGATGCCCTTTATATAATGTATGTATTAGTGCTGTCAAAGCGATTAATCGCGATTAATCGCATCTAACACACACACACACACACACACACATATATATATATATATATTTACAAATGCATAGTGCTGTCAAATCAATTAATTATGATTAATCGCAAAAGTTTGTAAATACACTAACACACACACACACACATATATAGGTTTTGCATTTTTATGCTACATTAGTGAGGAGATTGCATAGACTTCTATTGATTTTATATCAGGTTCAGGATATTTTCTATCACTTAACACAAAATGACTCTTCATGAACTGGCTGGTTCACTGGCTTGATTTCTACCTGTCATTGATGGAATACAGCGGCTTGCAATTGACTACTCAATTCAACTACTAAAGTTTGCTAGCCCAGGGTTCAAATGGTACAAATTGTACAAATGGCAATACAAATAGATTTCTGGCTAGCAATATTTCTGTGTCTTTGTGTTCCGTGCACTTTGTTTAATTGGACTTTTAGTTTGCATTGTCGCTGTTTCTGTTCCTGTTTCCGGTCCTGTGTGCCATTTTTGTAGTCCTTTTGTAGTTTTTGTAGTTTATTAGTTCTGTGATCATTCCCAGGTGTTTTGTTTATTGCCTATCACCTTGCAGTGAGTTTAATAATAGAATAAATAAACATAATAACAAACCCAACACAGACAACCAGGGAACAGAATTAGTGCACCAAACATTTTGAAATGTTTCTATGACTTATAACAAGGAATATTATTTAATTAATCTGCTACTTCTAGCTAAACTTAGTATTCATACATGTAAATTTGTGGGAAATAAGCCTGTTTTTCATTTTAAAGCTCTTTATCTTTAGATTTTGTCCCTGATTTATTTTCTGTTTATTTAATGTAGCCCTGGCTGTATTTGTAATTCTACAAAACCAATAAGAAGGCGAAAAGAAAAAGCCTTACTTCTGCCTTACTACTTTAAAACATTGCTATACTGCCATCCAGTGGTCAGTAAGTATTCAACAAACTAATTCAAGCCCTGTTTAGTCCGTTCAGTGTAACGATAGAGACTGTGTTTGCTTGAGTTAAACTCTAGACATCACTGTGTTGATGTCTTGTCACTTAAAAACATCAATTCTGTAATATTTTACATAACCTTATGTCATTTCAAACCCAAATGCTTATTTTAATAAAACAAGATTTTTCCCCCACTCTATGTTTAGAGGATTATATATACGTGTGTGTGTGTGTGTGTGTGTGTTTGTGACATATCAGGACACAAATGTGTATAATGTCATGGGTATGACACTGGTATTACATCTTCAATGTGAAATATGAGGACGTTTCATATGTCCCCACTTTTCAAACAGCTTTAAAAACACACTAAACAATGTTTAATTAAAAATGTAAAAAATGCAGAATGTTTTCAGTGAGGGTTAAGTTTAGGGGTGGGGGGCAGAATGTACAGTTTGTACAGTATAAAAACCATTACGCCTATGGAATGTCCTCACTTTGATAGAAAAACGAACGTGTGTGTGTGTGTGTTTTACAAATTGTGTCAAAAGCCAAAATATATTACATACAGGAACAAGGATTATGACATAAAGGATCTTTTAAAGAAAACATAAAGGAAAATCTATTATAAATATAGACTTGTTTTTTAGTATTATCATCGACAACAATGGTAAAATAAATAAACCTCAGGCTAAAGCAAATGCAAATACACAAATTTATGTTACTTATTTGATATTTCGTTGTAATGTGTTACTTTACTAGTTACTTGAAAAAAGTAATCGGATTAAATAACTTTTAATGCGTTACAAAAATGAACCTTTTGAGGATATATATACACATATATATATATATATATATATATATATATATATATATATATATATATATATTATTTATTTATATATATATATATATATATATATATCCTTAAAAATATATATAATATATATAAATAATATAATAATAATAATAAATAAATAAATAATAAAATATAATAATATAAATATAATATAAATAAATTATATATATATATATATATTATAAGGATATATAAGGATATATTATAAGGAAAGTGTTTCTAAGGATACTGATATTTAGAAGGGAGCTGTCTGACTCTGACTAGGAACAGGAACATGGTTTGTAACATTAGCAACACATTATTTGCAGCTGTTTGATAAAGTATTCAAGCAAAAGGTTAATCATTTTAATAACCATCATGTGTCCGATGTTGTAAAAAAGTGATACCATTGTGCAGCGTTTACCTCAGTAAGCTGACAGAGTGGATCTCTGAGCTCCCACGAGTGAGTGGAGGCGGGGCTAATTAGCATTTTCATAGATCTGCATATTCAGGCATGAAGAATTTTATTACAAAGGAAAAAAGGTTTAAATAAATCACTTTGGTGACCAGAGATGAGTTTTAAGGGAAAGTTGCACTGTAATGAATTACTGTAAAAATTACAGCATTATTTTACAGCCGCTGGCTGTTTTTTAACAATACAGCATATTGCTGTAAACTGCAATGCATTCTGGGGTCACATGTTGGTTTGACTCAAATTTACAGAATATTGCTGTAAATTGACCCTTCGTAATTTAAAAAAATACAGTTATTTACTGTAATCAGAGAATACAGGGAAATTCTGTAAATTAAATTACAGTAACACTACTGTAAATTTTACAGTAACTGGCTGGCAACCCTGCTGCCAGTATTATACTGTAAAATTTACAGTAATTTTTTAACAGTGTGCAGACACTAGTCTCTTCTTTGTATTAAATGAAAAGCAAGACTTATTTCTAAAATAAAACCCTAGCTTCTTCTTTCATTTTTGTTTCAAATATTAATAAGTGAAATAAATGTAATGTGCCATCAATTATGATGCCCATGTATTTATACTCCGACATTAATGTGATCAAATTCCCTTGCAAAGTTCGAAGAGCAACGGGACTAAAGAGGTTCTAGAATTTGATAACCTCATATTTTTTTCTCAACATTAACCAGCTTTAAAGCATAAAACCTTGCTTTTGATTAATATCAAAAGCAGATTGTAAATCACCCAGAGCTTGTTGGTTTGTAGGAGCAGAGTTGACGATGTCGTCCACATAAAAGTGAAACCTTGCATTTTCAATATATATAGTGAATAATAATAATGGCCCCAGTACAGATCCTTGGGGGACTCCCTTAACTGGGAGACTCCATTGGGTCTGAATTGAAACCTTCCACCTGCTCGCATTGAATTCTTCCCTTTAAATAAGCATTAATCCACAAAACTACATTTTTTTTAAGTCTATCTAAGAAAATCTCAAGGTAAAAATAACAACCAATTCAATCTATCTATTCAATCTACTACTAGTTTTCTCCCTCTCTCTAACACACACACACACACACACACACACACACATACACGCAAATGCATTGTGGGTGTCCTGTGGAAAAATCAATGTGTGTGTTCAGCTCATTATGCTGTGGTGGCACAGAGGGGAGAAACTGGCACTTTGAGTGTTAGCCTTTTCATATGCTTATCCATGAGAGGCACAGATGGCCCCTTTTCCTCATGGACCCGCTATTGATTAAGCTTCTGCTATAAAAAAACAAATAATTACATGTGAGACGCTGAAGCAAACCGACTCTGCTATGCCATCCTGTTAATGCCTGTATCAATTAACATTAGCCAAAATGTGAATTTTCAGCTTGCACTTCTAAGTTTACATGGCATCTGAATTAAAGAGGAAATAGACGAGTGTACATCGCTGTGTGGTTTTTGTCAGAATACATACTGATCTTTAACCCTAGACAATGGCGTAAACTTGATGTGAGCTTTTGCTTTTTATATAATAAGCAACAAGAACATTATTACAGTAAATGGTGATTTTTTTTGTTGCTCCAGTTAGATCGGGCTTTGGAGTAAAACCACTGTATAACTATCTAAATTATTTACAGATTTTAGGCAGTTAAAAAATTCATGGTACTGGTGGTAACCTACATTTGACATATTATCATACTTAAATTTGGGTTACACTAGTGCACTACAGTGCACGGCAATAAGCTCACGAGTTGAATAAATAGAGTAAAGGTTTATGTGTATTTGGTGTGCTGTCCGAGGGGAGGGTTCCGAACCCAGAGCACTCCCCCCTCCCAGGTTGGGATAGGAATAGGTAGAAGTGAGGAGGTGTCATGGAACAGAGGTTAATTGAGTTATCTTAACATGCTCCTCCCGAACTTTGTTAATAAAAAATCATTAATGAATAACATGTATAAAGAAGTATTTTGTGGAACTACTTGCTTATGACAACCAACTGACCCTTTAGTTTGATTGACAGGCGATCTAACCAATCATAACGCCGAATCCGCTATCTTATCCGGCAAAGCTTTCAGGGAGTAGCCTATAGTAGATTAACGTCGTTTAACTCGAAATATTGTCTTTCCGCGGTTGAAACAACATTCCTTCTGATCATGTTTATTTGATACTATAAATGAACTAGTATGAAGAGATCCCCGTTTGAAGGATCTGTCACGACACATTAAGGTGACAGGTGATTTTTAAAAACAGAGCATTTTTAGTATAACTTATAATAACTTTATGTAAATTGAGTGCTTAAATCCATTAATCAGAGTGGAATTTTTAATCTGTATGTGTATATCAAAATGAAAACAGAGTTTAAAATAAATTTGTTTACTTAATTAATTGGCTCACTTCAGTAGAAATATGCATAGTCTGCAGCCAGAGCCTATTGGGACGGTGCGCACATATGTAGGCTACACTATTTTAAACAAAAATCTAGATATGTGCATGGAAAATTGCACATATCAATGCCTTTTTTTTTTGTCCGTACACAACATTTAGACATACATCAGGCCCCAGGTCTGAATATGGCCAAAGCCACTGGAAGGTAGGCCTGCAACATTTAGCCAAAAAACCCTAACAGAATGCAGAATGGTATGCAGAAGCTGTTTTTTTTAATGGATGTCAATGGAGAGGAGGCTTCTCAAACACTGAATAAACGGCTTTTGTGAGGAAAAAGTTTATCATTTAATGAATCAACTGCTTGTCTGCTAATATCCAACATGTTTCGCGCTAAACAATATGTTTGTTGGGAGTGATATGTAGATTTTACTCTGATAAAAAGGTTATTTAATAAGAGAAGGCAAAGAAGAGAATGTCGCGACATTTACAGCAGTATTTAATAGTAGCCTATATATTGACTGATATTGTATATTGTCTAAAGAAAGCAAAAAAAATATTGATGGTTTCTTTCTTTGGCTTTCAGGTTTTACCAGTTATAAGACTTGAATTGTAATGAAAGCATGTATGCATATGATGCTGATCATGCATTTTAATGAATAAAGAGAAAATGAATAATTTAATTATAAATATTGTGTTGATTTTTACTGTGTATTTTGTTTAATGAAAATAAAAGTGTTACAACCAGGTTAGACTTGTAGTGATTTATGACTGCTGTGTGCCTAATGACAATATAATGCTTTTTAATGAATGAAGGTGATACATAAAAATAATTTTAATGTATTAAATTACAATTAAGTTTTGGTGTAATCTTATGAAGCCTAAGCTGTGTCCGAAACCGCCCACTCGTTCACTTATTCACTAACCCCTATATAGTGCACGACAGTTGAGCGCACTATATCAGCAAAGAGTGAACGAAAATGAGTGAGCGAATTCGGACGCTGACGTTAATAGCATGAGCCAGACAATTTCGTCATGAACATTTCCTGAACCCATCTGTAATATGTCCTGTTTAGCTTCATGAATTGTTTATTTGTCATGTTTATTGAGAATAAAGAGAGAATAAAAACACCTGTGTCATGCTATTTAGTACATTTATATTTAAAAATAACAGAACAAAAACACTACACTGTCACATTTGTTTATCAAAAATATAACAGTAAATAAATACAATATAAACAACAGTATACAATGTACAACAGTTCACTAACATATGAGAAAAATCGACCAAATTATCATATGATAATAAGTATATATATTATGATATAAACCTGTATCTTTTCGCTTCAAAATATCTTTACAAAGATGTTCTAATGAATAAAAAATTACACTTATATTTGTAGAAGTTGCCGCTTCCCGTATTGCCGTCCGCCATATTTATTTTTCTTTCGCGCTCGATCGTCTCATCGCGTTGGATTTTGGGTAACGGCGCTTTAACGAGTGTACGTCGAATGTACACTCAAAATCAGAGAGGATTGTGGGTAAAAGTAGTGAACGAATGTAGGGAATGAAGTCGTTCACTCAGAATTCGGCAGCACTACAAAATGGCCGACACCCGATATAGTGCACTATATAGTGGATAGGGAGTGGTTTCAGACACAGCTCTAGTTTTATACGCCCTACAGTGACTATTTTGCCGCTAATTCGAGATTTTCGCGCTCTTTTTCCCCACAGTAAAGTACATTCCACAAACAATGCAGTCCTACTGTAATTTACAAGCGATATAACACCAAATATAGACATTTATTCACAAGACCAACGCGCTAATAGTCAAGAAACTGATTAACGTAAACTGTCTTCAAACTTTTAACGGCGGGCACTGATGTCACTGCCATTATATGATAGGCTGAGGTCAGTCACGTGATGCAAGTGTTCGTGATTACGGTGAGTATGGCTGTCTTCGAGTGCTCAAATTTGGAATAACACTCCATTTGTTGAATATTACTCGCTCTTATCAAATTCTAAAATGATTTAATATTAACCGAACACATAATTTACTGCTTTAATAAGCCAGTTTCCAATTTATTACAACATTAAAGCATGAAAATGTACGGCATACAGATACAGTAGTGAGAATGTGGTCCTCGGAGGACGCGGTAAATTCGAAGTCGGCCAGTAGGCGGACAGTCGCAGGCGGCTGCTTTCAATAAACACCCCTCCCTCCCAAAAGACTGGGGCAAAACAAGCCATCCTCCAGCAGCCGACGAGAGCGAAGAGAAGCATGGACAGCCGGAGTAATACAGATGTCTTTCCTCCGACAGAGACAGTGAGCTTGAGACTGTTCCACCGAATGTTTCCCTACTTCGTGAGTCCGTGAGCTGCGCGAGGACAGTGTAAAGTAATGCGCATGCTAAATCCAGTCAAAAGATGAAATGCTTCTCCCGGTACCTGCCTTACATCTTCAGACCGCCGAGTAGCCTCCTCTCCTCCAGCTGTCACACCGAGGGTAAGTGTTCTCGCTTCACACTGACAGGATGTGAGGGGAGATGATGCTACACTGTTTAAAGTGCAAACAATTGAGTGTTGTTTATAGACACAACTAGATGTTCGTTGAAAGTGGATCGTATAACGTTTGGAACACGGTCTGTGTCTAAAAATGTAACGGGCAAATCAATCTAGACCACATCTTGGGTCACTATAGGCGCCTATGGCAAGCCATATTAACATTTATTCATTTTCAGGATGTGAACTTGTGATGTCAACAATTACATTTTCTCTAGTTAAAATGTTAATTCTTGATATCAGGAATTAGATTTGCACTAGCAACAATGGCAATTTTTGATATCAAGAATTATATTTCCACTAGTATAAACTATAATTGTTGATATCTGTAATTGTATTATTACTAGCGAAATCTTGCCATATTCAAATTCAATTGTTGATATCAAGAATTAATTTCTTACTAGTTGAAATTCCAGTTTCACATATCAGGAATACAATTCTTACTAATAAAAATGCAAATTTCTGATATCAACAATTACATTTTCTCTGGTTAAAATGTTAATTCTTGATATCAGGAATTAGATTTGCACTATTAACAATGGCAATTTTTGATGTCAACAATTGTATTTTTACTAACGAAATCTCGCCATATTCAAATTCAATTGTTGATATTAAGAATTAATTTCTTACTAGTTGAAATTCCAGTTTCACATATCAGGAATACAATTCTTACTAATAAAAATGCAAATTTCTGATATCAACAATTACATTTTCTCTGGTTAAAATGTTAATTCTTGATATCAGGAATTAGATTCTTACTAGTTGAAATTCCAGTTTCACATATCAGGAATACAATTCTTACTAATAAAAATGCAAATTTCTGATATCAACAATTACATTTTCTCTGGTTAAAATGTTAATTCTTGATATCAGGAATTAGATTTGCACTATTAACAATGGCAATTTTTGATATCAACAATTGTATTTTTACTAACGAAATCTCGCCATATTCAAATTCAATTGTTGATATTAAGAATTAATTTCTTACTAGTTGAAATTCCAGTTTCACATATCAGGAATACAATTCTTACTCATAAAAATGCAAATTTCTGATATCAACAATTACATTTTCTCTGGTTAAAATGTTAATTCTTGATATCAGGAATTAGATTTGCACTAGTAACAATGGCAATTTTTGATATCAAGAATTATATTTCCACTAGTATAAACTATAATTGTTGATATCTGTAATTGTATTTTTACTAGCGAAATCTTGCCATATTCAAATTCAATTGTTGATATCAAGAATTAATTTCTTACTAGTTGAAATTCCAGTTTCACATATCAGGAATACAATTCTTACTAATAAAAATGCAAATTTCTGATATCAACAATTACATTTTCTCTGGTTAAAATGTTAATTCTTGATATCAGGAATTAGATTTGCACTATTAACAATGGCAATTTTTGATATCAACAATTGTATTTTTACTAACGAAATCTCGCCATATTCAAATTCAATTGTTGATATTAAGAATTAATTTCTTACTAGTTGAAATTCCAGTTTCACATATCAGGAATACAATTCTTACTCATAAAAATGCAAATTTCTGATATCAACAATTACATTTTCTCTGGTTAAAATGTTAATTCTTGATATCAGGAATTAGATTTGCACTAGTAACAATGGCAATTTTTGATATCAAGAATTATATTTCCACTAGTATAAACTATAATTGTTGATATCTGTAATTGTATTATTACTAGCGAAATCTTGCCATATTCAAATTCAATTGTTGATATCAAGAATTAATTTCTTACTAGTTGAAATTCCAGTTTCACATATCAGGAATACAATTCTTACTAATAAAAATGCAAATTTCTGATATCAACAATTACATTTTCTCTGGTTAAAATGTTAATTCTTGATATCAGGAATTAGATTTGCACTATTAACAATGGCAATTTTTGATGTCAACAATTGTATTTTTACTAACGAAATCTCGCCATATTCAAATTCAATTGTTGATATTAAGAATTCTTTTCTTACTAGTTGAAATTCCAGTTTCACATATCAGGAATACAATTCTTACTAGTAAAAATGCAAATTTCTGATATCAACAATTACATTGTTACTAGTGCAAATGTCTATTCTTGATATCAACAATTGAATTGCTACTAGTAAAAATGTTCATGTCTGATATCATGAATGTGATTGTTACTAGTAAGAAAGCCGTTTTAGATATCAGAAATTATCTTGATATCAGGAATTCATTTTCAGATATCAGAAATGAATATTTTTACTAGTAGAAATTCAATTGTTGATATCAAGAATAGACATTTCAGCTAGTGACAACTGAATTCTTGAAATCAGAAATTTGCATTTTTACTATTAAGAATTGTATTCCTGATATGTGAAACTGGAATTTCAGTAAGAACTAGTAAGAAATGAATTCTTGATATCAACAATTGAATTTCAATGGCAGACTATGACGATATTTCACTAGTAAAATTACAATTACAGATATCAAGAATTATAGTTTATAGTAGTGGAAATTGAATTGTTGATATCAAAAAATGCCGTTGTTACTAGTGGAAATCTAATTCCTGATATCAAGAATTTACATTTTAACTAGTGAAATTGAATAAAAGTGAAAACGGCTTGCCATAGGCGCGTTCGCGTGCTGTGCAAGTGGGTAGTCTTGTAGTTTTTGGAGCACCTTTCAAGTACTGAGTAAAACTGATGCATGTAACTGTATACACTGCAAAATGTTGCATTTGTGGTAACATCTAGGCTAAATTAACTGGGCTTATTCTATTTTTGGTAGAACAAAATACTCAAGGTATAATTGCATTTTTACCATTTTGTACTGTGAGTCATTACTAGGCAGGTTACTATAATTTGACACAACCACTGCCACAGGTCACACTTTACACTACAGTTCCAATGTTATTGTGTGTTTACTTGAATAAGCACTGGGTAAAACTAATATGCACTGTAAAATATTTTGCATTTATGCATTTGGCAAACGTTTTATTTACTACGATTTCATACAAGAATGCATTTGATCAGTTCTTGTCTTTTCTGGAAATTGAATCTATGACTTTGGCATTGCTAGTGCCATGCTCTACTGTTTGAGCTGTAAAACCTGGCATATGAAATATTATTATTATTTATGTCCTAAAAGTAAGATGAAATTCTGTATGCAGTACAATAATGATTGAGAAAATGCACGAATGAATGTTCCTCGAAAGCCTGATGTATCATATGTCTAAAAAATGTATGGATAATCAGGTTGTTTCAGTCCAGTAAATGGTCATCTTTAAATCTAACTCACATAAAAGTTTGTATGTTTACTTTATAAATTTCACAGCAAAAAGCACATGTACCACAACCTGAAGGTGGACATTTTTAGAATTAAAAAACTTAAAAAATAAACTATCAATAAGATGACATAAGACAAAGTTTTTTCAGCAAAATTTTGATCATGTTGATCATTTAGAAATTCATATATCAAATATGATATACATCTAAATTGAATCGTTTCATTTAAAATGGAATGAATCAGTTTTATTCCATTTATTATTATATATATTTACAATATTTTATTATGGTGTTTATTACAAATTATCCCTGCCCTGTAGCAATTTTATCAGTTTTACAGTTCATATTTGCTCCATTGAGATCCACGATATTGTTGGAACGACTTTTTTTTCCCCAGCTGTTGAACGATAAAGCACTGACAGCCAATCAGAATCACGCATTTAAAATGGCATTGCGGAGAAGTTAATCGCCGAGCACCAGAAAAAGCCTCCACTGTTTGAAAAGTCAAACCCCCTTTTCAAGAATACCGTAAATTACATGGATATATGGAAAATAATAATACCCTCTGAATAAATGGTGAGAAGTATTAACGATTATTAACATAACATTAAAATTACCTCAGGTATCCAGCGCTAGTTTCGGCAGTATTGTCTAGTGAAAAAGACTTTGGCATTGCTTTTATTCCACTATATTGATATCGTCAATTAAATTCACTATTAGATTAGATCGATTACACTAGCTATTCACTCGAAACATTGCATGCTGAGGACATCTGCTGGTTAAAGCTGTGTAAATGCAACAAGAACAGCAAAAATACGCGCTTTGAAACCACAGCGCATGAGCTTTGAATAAATAGTTATCGTAGTTGGTGTGAACGCAAATATAGTTATCTTTATAGTATTAACTCTTACGTTTTTTTTTTAAATAAAGCATATAACAAACAAACATTAGAGCATTTTAAACTGAATTAAACGAAGCAGAATGCATCTGGCCTTACATTTAGTTCTATTACTGAACTGAGCATTTTCCCTTATAGAAGCACAAAATTGCATTTGCATGGATGCAGTCTGGATCATACCTTCATACCGCTTCTGTTACCTGTATATAGAACAGAATGAACCTAAGGCGGAAATACCTCTTTTCAAACCTTGCTGGCGCAGCAGTAGAGGTACTAATAGATAAAGATACCTCTATAGGGCCCTGTAACAATAAGTGTTGAGTTTCTGCCAGGAAAGAGATATTTCATTACAAACCCAGCTCCAATAACAACCTCCTGTGGTCGACATATTGGACATGCAATACCTTTCAACACCTGCAGCTACTCATCCTCTTTCTTTCACTTTTCATTTTCCTTTGATTCCTCTTTCATCCAGATGTAAACACTATGTTATCATTGCTGTACTGTGGTTCTCAGAGTCTTGTGAAGGATTTCCGTCTACCGTATGTCTTCATGCATGATTCTGCGCTCTCATCTCCTGCTGTCTCCATCTGTGTCTGCTTCCCAGGCTGGATCGATTGGGTCTTAATAGGTTACGGTTCCCTAGCTGGCAGTGATGTATTACAATACCGTGTTATGCAATCATGTCACCAGTGCCCGGGAGTTTTACAGTAAAGTTACATTGTATTTGTGTAGTTAGAAATAAATTAATGTAAATGTCAACCTTAAAATACCGCGAGTAGATATTTTTTGTGAACTGAATAAAATATTCAGTGGTAGAAATTTTGGTTCATGCCTAATCGTGCTGTATTGTCTAATTGTGAAAAATAATTGTTGGTTTCACTTTTTAAAAAAAAAGGAAGTTACCTGGTTGCCTTAAATTTTTGAGTTCACTGAAATCAAAAATTTGAGTTAATACAATGAAGACTCTGAATATTATGTTGCCTGAACCACATTAATTATGTCATTTGATTTGACAGAAGAAAAAATGTTGTGATAACAAATCACGAAATTATTTTTTAATGTTGTTCATGAATACTAAACTAAAAAAATAAAAAAAATATGACTTTCAAATATAATATTAAATAATTAAACATTCGATTCATATTAGTATTGACAATATTATCCTTAGTAGCAAAAAAAAAAAATTGGTATCGCCTAACTCTTGCTGACAGAATGAGAAATCAGGGGGCTTGATTGACCTTTGTTTCCAGGTGGAAGTGGAAGAAAACCATACTCTTAACTGGATAACTAAAGGATAATCATACAGCATTTGTCATGTTTGTTGGCTGTAGTCTTTAATGATAAATCCAAAGGGAAAACACACAGGAGAATCACAAGGAGTAATATAATAGCACAACATCATGAACAGAGGAAACTAGGCTTAAATACACAGGAAGTAATCAACATAACAGTGAACAGGTGTGCAACTCAAATCAGCAACCAAGGTAACTACAATAACAAAGACAGGGAACACTGGCAAAACGGGAGCAGGGAAAACGAAAACAAAGCACAATGAAACTGAACAAAGACTAAAGCATAAACCTGACAGAAAATGAAATTTCTGTCATTAATTCCTCTCCCTCATGTCGTTCCACACCCGTAAGACCTCCGTTCATCTTCAGAACACAAATTAAAATATTTTTGATGAAATCCGGTTATCTGAACCAGACATAGGAAGCAACGTCATTGCACCTTTTGAGATCCAGAAAAGAATTTAAAATAGTCAGTATGACTGCAGTGGTTCGACCATAATGTTACAAAGCGACAAGAATACTTTTTGTGTGCAAAAACAAAACAAAAATAAAGACTTTATTCAACAATTTGAACTGTCGTCATACGTAGTGAACTCTGAATGCTGAATGCTGACTCGGTATTGGCCGAAGCACGACACATGCATGTGATGCTGACACAGGAGCCGGCCAATAATGAGTCGGCGTTCGGACATAACCGTGGAAGCTTGCACTACATCAACTACGTATGAAAATGATTCAAATTGTTGAGTAAAGTCGTAATTTTTGTTTTGTTTTTGCACTCACAAAAGTATTTAAGGTTGAACCACTGCAGTCATGTTAACTGTTTTAACCGTGTTTTTACTACTTTTCTGGACATCAAAAGGTGCAATTACGTTGCTGCTTAAATCTGGTTCAGATACTTAATGACAGATATTTCATTTCTGGGTGAAATAAATCTTTAAAGTTTTTCATACAACTTCGGTTTATTTTAACAGTGTAAAATAAAGGCATTTCTTAACATGGGTTTAAATGTAATTTGATTTGATCAAATATAAAAGTTAAAGTTTTACTTCTGGCTTTTAATAAAACCAGTCTGTCTATGCAGTAGTAGCTATTTTTATACAGTACTTGTAAAAATATTGATATTCAGTACCATTTTTGATACCACAAAATTAAGGGCAAACAAAAAGCTTACAAAAAGGTATAATTTACTTTTGATCATAGTCTTCATTCCTGGAAAAATATTTTTATCAGTCAGATTTAGAGTGTTAGTTTTAGGCTTTGGGATGGTGTTGAGTCTTAAACACTATCAACTTCTTATTTTCTGTAGTTAACGGTTAGAGTTTGGAAAAGTGTTCCATTAAGTTGCTTTGTATAAAAGCATCTGCTAATTGCCGCTTATTGCTTAAGATAACATCACACAGTGGTCACATAGCATCCTACATTTCATGAGTTAGAAGCAGAGTAAAGGTTATTGCATGCACAGCATACAAATATTACCAGCAATTGCAGATCGCAGATGCCTGGAATAACACTTGTGTGTTTACTGGGATATACATGCCTGTTCTTTTGGAGCATGTTAACACTTTCCTTACTGGCCTTAAGAGAATGGATGTAACTGGAGTGCAGGGATGTAGGGGAGAACAGGTTAAAGAAAATGAGATAGGTCAAACTGAACCAACTCTGGTACTGGGACATATGTTAGCAATGTCAGCGACTGGAAGAATAAGCAGAGGTGGGAAAGAATTGAGGCAAGAGGGCAGGATGCAAGATAGGCCAGTTGTGAATGCACACAACACAAACATGCAGTCATGTTGCGCATACCTTACGTTATTTAGAAAAAACCTCCGCACCCAAAAATGAAAATTCACCCTCATGTCGTTTCAAAACTTAATGACACGAAAGAAGGTGTTTTAAGAAATGTGTCAGTGTAGAGCTGCACGATTAATTGTTAAAAGTTCGCAATCTTGATTCAAACACCCATGTGATCTTATTCCTTAATGACAACCATTTGCCTGTCTATGAAACCTTTGACAAGTCTGATCACATTGAAATCTGCTTTTTTTTCAACACACTGTATCAGTTTTTCTGTATTACTATAATATAGATAAGTACTGGTATTAACGTTTAGTTTGCATATAAACATTGATGCGTACGGTAGCCATCAAAACAGAGTAAATCACCGTTTGATTTAGTTTGTAATCGGATCAATTACATTGTTACACCAGTAGGTGGCGAAAAATGACTTTTAAAAATGTATTTGTCATTGAATCATTCATTCAAGAGATTAGTTCAAAAACGCTTATTCATCCAGTAATGGAACAAATCTTTAGTTAAACCTTAAGTCTTTAGCTGTGTCTCTGGAGGTCACATTTGTAGGCTGCATTTGTCATCTTATTTAAGAAAAGAGTAACCATGATAAAATTGACTGTTATTCCTCGTGAGGTGTAAAATATTGTAATTTCTTTCTTACTTTGCAATCTAATGGTTACTTTTCTTAAATGAGACCGCCTCCATGACATATGCGGCCAACAAATGTGACCTCCCGAGGATTGAGACACAGCTGCTGTGAGTGAGTCATTGAATCATTCACTCAAACCGATTTAATATAATAATAATTCAAATTGTTAAAAATATTTAAATAAACTGTAGCAAAATTTTCAGAACCTCTTCTGAGTTTTAATTTGATTTCTTTTTATAAGGTGACAGCCAGGTAAATTCAGAGTGGTTTGATTAAGTGTAAATACTTAAGTTAATATTGTGAAATTGTAATTTTTTGCAGATTTTAATTTTGTTTGCTCTTGTAGTTGTGTTAGTTGTTTCTCCTTTTTATTTGTCAAGTTGTGATAATACTGAGATCCAGTCACATTTTTACTTTCCTCCACCAATAATTTCCTCTGTCCAAAAATGGTCAGATAATAAAACCATTTTGAGAGGTTTTTTTGTTTTGGCAGCAAATTTAAATGGGTTACAGTTTTTAGTGTTCAGAATCAGTATGAGTTGCGTTCTGACATTTTGTAACACAACAATGTGTGAAATCGAGCTTGCGTTTACATAATTGCGTAAACTAGAGTATGAAAAAAGAGGATAACGAGCATAAGTAGTGCGGAAGTTTTTAGACCATATGTGAGATGTGAAGGGGAAAGCAGTGTAAACCGGATGAGATAAGGAGCTGAAAAGCATCAATTACAATGAAGAACAAGATTAAGATTGTGAGACTTTGAAAAAGAGGTAACAGGCACAGACAGCAGGAACAACATTATGTTGGTACAACATGGATCATAAATGATAAAGTCTGATAAAACTCAGACTTGTTTACACCTTTATGATTGTTTTATGCACCTTTTGTCAAATTCAGCTGCCTTTTCCTTTCATAGATACTGACATTTCATCCCACCTTCTGTTTCACAAAACATTCTGTAGCATTAGAATCAATCACACGCAGATTCTCTCTTCCCAGGATCTGTCAGAAACATCTGGGGCCATTTGTGTGTGTGTATATGTGTTCATTTGGGCAGTGGTTCCAAATTCTGGTCCTGGACTGCACATGTTTTCTGTCACATCTATCTGAGGTCTTGGAGACATGAGAGTCCGATTGATACGGGTTTCAAAGTGTGCGTTTTCGAAAAAGATACCGTTATTATCTGTGAAAACGGTGACTGCATGCACATGTGTAGTAAGTGTTAAGTTTGGCGCGAGTGCTCTGTAAAAATGTGCGCAGGCGCGTATAGTCCTTCATTACAAAGTGACATCGGCATCTGCTGACCTGGCATGCATGATACAGTATTTTAAGTCGTTTTCGTGTGTCCATGTCAACGGGGATCTTTTTGAGAATGTTGTCGTCGTTGTGTAAATGTACACTAAGTTTGCAGTGTAACTTCAAGTGGTTTTGCTTGGAGCCTTTACAAACCAGGTAATGAGTTGAATCAGGTGTGTTTTATTAGGGCGACACTAAACTGCGCAGTGCACACAATGTTAGTCATATGCATATATGAGAAGCATAAGAGAGTTGTGAAAGTTTTATTTAAGTTATGAAAGTTTTACTTTTGCTATTATCACAGGAAATATTAACGTTGGGCTGTGAAAGATTTTTTGAAGAATATTCTGAAGAAAATTTGTGCTTGCCCATGCAAAACATGCTCCCGTAATTCTAGGGTGCTGTAATTGTTGTGTAGGTTGCAAACAGGATTTCTCGCATCATGGTTCAAAAAAGCTCCCTCACTTGTGTTTATCATAAATTCTGATCTCTTGATGCAGATCCCTACTTGAGTGTAAGATTGAAGTAGGGACCTGAGTCAAGATTTTTCCACCATTTTTTTGATTGTTCTGTTGTAGGGGTGAGACAAGATCTCATGTCACGATGAGATTTCTCGTTTAAGTCAAAAGGTGTCTCATGATATTGCCATGAGGGTGAAATTAGGATAGAATATGCCACCTCTACGTTTACAATGAATTAAATCAGCTCCCTTGAAAGATGACAGCGCTCAATCACGAATCAATCAAAAACAGAGCTTCTTAATGCAAATGCATTGTGCCTGAAACTCCCTTGAGAGTCAAACACACTCCATCCAAATGCTAAATTCTATACCTTGAGAGAGAATCAAGAAAGAACAGACCCTGCAAATGCATTGCAATAAGCGCATCCAGCTCCTTTGAGAGTCGAACATGCTATAACACACTTCTCATCTTATGCATACTGTGACACAGTTCGTAAAAACGGGAAGAAGGAGGCGGGAACCGGCGAACGTTCAACGTAATTTTAATAAACAAATAAACAATCAATGAAACGAAAGTAAAAGGGCGGCAGTTCCTCACGGCGACTGCCACCCACACAAACAAAAATAAAACACAACATTAAATCCAGGCCTGGTCCTCTCTCGTCCTTCACTGTCGTCGCTCCTCTTTTATGCTTCCGGAGCTCCTCCATGAGAGATACGAGACCGGTGCGCCGAGCAGCTGAAGCTCGTTATCTCTCGCGTCACCGGCCTCGCGCCGTTCCTTCACGGCTCTCGCCCGCCCTCCTCGTCACACATACAAACAAAGCGACTCCTGAAGACATTAAAGCTGATGATATGTAACTCTGTAATACGCACGGGAGCTTCACTTGTGACACCATGGATTGCCTTCTGCCAATAAATATTGGTGTGTGTTTACACATGCTTCAGACACCGGTCATGCTGATGACGTTTCCCATAGCGTCAACACCAAGACGCACCATCGAAGTTCTACTTAAAAGTAACAAGATTAATATTATCTCAGTATTGTCTCATATTTCATTCAAAGACAAATCTCTCTGAACATGAAAAGCTATAAATCGGTGGTTCTCAACCAGCAGGGTGCCTCACAAACTTCTAAGTGGGGTGCAGGATGACTAAATAGTATTTAAATAAGCTAATTAATGTGTTAAAATAAAGTAACTCAAATCAAATTTCAGATTAAAAAGCAATATTTCTTCTAATTATTTCTTTTTTCCCCCTCAGCTACTATTGTTTCCATTGCAGAGCACGTACAGTTCTTGAAACCTCACAGTTTTTTCAGAAAACGATTCAGCAGAAATACCAAAAATATGTTTTAATATAAACAATATAACTTTTATGGTGAGATTGTGAACCTACTTAAGTCTAATAGAAAGTAATAATGTATTCAACCAAGAGTTTTTTACCCAGTGTGAGCAATACAAGTCACAGTAAACAGGTCAGCAAAAAGTCTGTTATTATGTGAGCTCTCGATCCAGCTGAGCTATAATAGAACAGCTTGGTTATTTAATAAAGAAACACATTACCCCCGGGCCTGTATGAGGAACTTTCACAACCAAATATATCCTTTATTACTTCATAAGCCCTTTTGTATCTATGCTCGCTTTGAGAGAGAAAGAAGCAGAGGTAGAGAGAAAAGTAGAAAAGAATATCAATAAATAATTCATATTTTAGAACAGAACGTGTACTAATAATTAAAAGTGAATTGAACTTTTAATGAAATTGAAATGCTCACTATATATACAGCTTTATCGGTGATTATTTTGTTTGTTACAGAGTTGATGCCCTACAATCACAATAAATTAAGAAGCATCCCTTTCAAGCTGACTTGTTTTTAGTGCTACTGGATTATGGCAAAAATAATTATCACTATTATTTTGGTGAATATTGGAATCACGATTTTTTTAGCACGATAATTGGTGGGAAATATGATTAAAGTCTTTTTTCATGATATGCATAATTTGATGTATCATATCAGTAAAATTTCACAATTATTGATGGGCTACTTCAGCAAAAACTAGGTTTAGTAATGTAGCTAAAGGTCCCCAAAACGGTTGCAGATGACCAGTGCACTGTCAGCAATGCAATGAGAACAAAGAAACTAATTACAAAAAAATGGACAAGTAAATGGAACAGAAAAAAACACTAATTATATAAACAGTACTTTGTTTTTCTGTATTCAGTATTACTGTTCAGTGGTAATAGCCTAGAACAGAAACTGAATAAAGTAATCAAATGTAATAAGACTGCATAGTTTTCATTGTATACATTAAATATAGATTAATCCTTATTAAAGCTACAAAAGTTATTTATTCAAGAGCAGTGAGTGATTTTATCTTTGGTTTTTGTTGTTTGATTAACCTTAATGACAGACTGAAGCAGTAATATCGGGCTGCTGTCACTTTAAGTGCTAATGCATGGATCCAATATATTGTATTTTTTTGACACCTACAGCAAAGGTAAAACCACAGGAAATCCCAATGGAACCCTCTGGTGTAAAGTTCGTCAATTGACTCTTCGCCGACAGTTTGATTGACAGGTGATCTGTCCAATCATAACCACGAATCCGCCATTTTGTCCGACAAAACAGTCAGGAGAGTTAGTAGATTGGTGAACTTGAACTTGAAAAAGTGTGTGTACTCACTTCTTTCCGCACTTTCCGTTCATTCATGTTTCTTTGATGCTGCTGATATACCTAAATTACCTAAATTAAGTAGACTAATAACTATTGATATTTGCAACGGAATGAATCAATAATATATAGAATAAGCTGCACAATGACACCATTTTCTTATTAATGTAAAGCTGCTTTGCCACAATTTGCATTGTAAAAAGCGCTATATAAATAAAAAAAAAAATAAAAAAAAGATGATGCTATAAATGAAGTAGTATGAAGAGATGATCGCTTCACGAGCCGCTTGAAGGAGCTGCAGCGATCTTTTAAAATGTCCTTTAAAAAATTACAATATTTGAAAATTGAAACTTTGTTTCATATCAAAAGTAACCTCCTCTGTCTTGTTTGTGAATGCGTTGTCAGTGTCCATTGCACTGCAATGTATTTTGCACTGTGTGAGAACATGATGTGTGGCGTGAGAGCACATGGCATGTCGGACATAGCAACAGTAACTAAAGGGGGCGGGGCTTTGCGGTCAATTATGGAATGAGTTCAATTCAGCTATAAAGCAGTGAGCAGTGCTTGCCGAATTCGGGCCCATAGGAAGCTACTGTTGCTATCGAGCACACTTTTAAAAGGGGGTTGCAGTTTGATTGAGCATGCTTGCAGTGAAGTTGTGCCACATACTTGTCACATGCTTTTACTGTTGTGCCATTCAATCAGTTCCGATGTTTGTGCTTTCATGTAAGTATAGGATTCATGTTAAAATGAGAACGGTTGACAGTGAAGTGTTGACACAAATCTTGATAAAGCAGTGAGATAAGAAATAGGGGTGTAAATTTGGGTCAAGAGAAATGGGCATGAGCGAATCAAGGGATTTGGCCTGCATGTAGATGTGCATCTGGCTGGCATTATATATGCATGAGGAAGTGGCAACTGATGACAGACAGATGTGCTGAAAACAGATACAGTTTTACACTTGCCGTGGAGAGTTATTTGTACACTGTAGCTCATCAGGCAATTATTTTTACAACTTTATAACAAGGTCTAGTTATGCTGCCTTCAAGCTGTTAACGCAAATATCTAATCAGACAATCACATGGCAGCAACTCGGACATGGTCAAGATAATCTGCTTAAGTTTAAACTGAGAAGAAACGTAATTTAAGTGAACGTGGCATGGTTGTTGGTGCCAGACGAGCTGGTCTGACTATTTCATAAACGGCTGATCTATTGGAACCTTCAAGCACAACCATCTGTAATGTTTACAGAGAATGGTCTGAAACAGAGAAAATATCCAGTGAGTGGCAGTTCTGTAGTCAAACATGCCTTATTGATGCCAACAGAATGCAGAATAGCATCTTTGAATGCATCAAACTTTGAAGTACCACATGATCCCAGCCGAGGAATTGTCTAGACCTAGACTTTTCTAAAAAAAAAAAAAAAAATTAATATACATTTAACCACAAATGCTCATCTTGCACTGCTCTGCGATGCAGCACACATTACATAATTACATTGGAAAGGCCACGCGTGATGTAGGCGTAAGTACCCATTCAGTGTCTGTAAAGCGAACGTCCAAAGACTAAGTCAAACGGCCTTCACAAAAAAGGTAAAATAATGATGTTGAGTGATTTTGAGGTTGGCGTAGAAAATGAGATTTGAGATTCTGTGACCCTTCCAACGTGATTATGCATCGCAGAGCGGTGCAAGACAAGCATTTGTAGTTAAAAAAATATATGCATTTCTTTTTTTTTTTAGAAAATGAACAATTGTTTTACTAGATAAGACCCTTATTCCTCGACTGGGGTCATGTAGAGCCCTTTGAAACTGCACTGAAACTGACATTTGGACCGTTGCACATTGAACCACTGAAATCCTCAAAAACCTTAATTTCTTTTCGATGGAAGAAAGAAACACATAAACTTCTTAGAAGACATGGGGGTGATTAAATGATCAGGATATCATTATCCTTTAAGATTCAGTTAGCATAGTGTGGTTTTTATATTCAAAATTACTCATGTGTTCCCTCAGATAAGACTACATTGTCGTTCTGTTTTATTCCGCTATGCCACAAAGCTAACTTAAGTACTTCGGTAGATGCGAGAGCAATCTCCAGAACATTGTTATAGACAGTACATTAGCTAAAATCCATAAAGCTTAAATCCGTACTTGGCTCCCATTTCACAGTAACTCAACTGAACACGCAAGTAACTGTAAATGGGCTCTTTTGTACTTTCATTGTCTGTTGCTTTTTAGTCTAAGTATAAATGTGCCATGCAAGTTTCCCTCATGTCTGCAATTTCTTGTGATTGATCCCTATCTCCGTCTTATTTAAGTGTTTCACAGCTATCCAAGCATATTTTATGCAATTATTACAACATTCATTATTACAATTTAAAATAACAGTTTTCTAGTCAGGTCATCTTTATTTATATAGCGCTTTTTACAATGCAAATTGTGGCAAAGCAGCTTTACATTAATAAGAAAATGGTGTCATTGTGCAGCTTATCTATATATTATTGATTCATTCCGTTGCAAATATCAGTAGTTATTCGTCTAGTTCATTTAGGTATAGCAGCACTGCAGAAAACAGTGACGTAATTCTATTTGAATATATTTTAATTTATTCCTGTGAAGAAAGCAATATTTTCAGCCGGCATTATTCCAGTCTTCATTATCACGCGATCCTTTAGAAATCATTTTAATATGCTGATATGGTGATCAAGAAACATTTATTATATATCAATACTTTGATGAATAGAAGATTCCAAAGAGCATTTATTTGCAATAGCTACTTGATCAATAGAATGCACACTATTAATTTCTTTGAAAAAAGTAAGAATATTTTTTTTTATGTATATGCATCGATACATTTACCAATACACATTTGCATTAGAAAGAATCGTCGCTGAATCACAGATTTGAATCGATTGATCTGATTCATGGAAATGAAACTTCCCCAACTCCAACTTCTTACAAACATCCTCCACAAACTCTAAATAACATAATGTATCTGTAATCAGACTTTTTTGCCTTGTAACACATTAAAATATCTTTGCTAGATCGATAGAGATCAGTAAACATCTACAATATAATCTGCTTGTACATCATATAAATAAACAAATGTAATGTTTAAAGTTGGTCAGTAGGGGGCGCTGCTTGAAAAGTGTTGTATAATTGTTGAGAAGGATGCCTGAGTATCACAAAAGTGATGGACAGCAGTGTGTGAAGCCAGGTGGTCTTGTTTCCACATCACTGCCTCTGTCCTGTACTCCCGTCATTTTAGGCTTGAATAAACATTTTGACTGCCCGATCTGTGACACTCTGTGAATGAGACAGTGTGTGTGTGTTCATGTGCATTATGTGTATGTGGTATGCTTTCCTCTGTATCTCACAGCACATATGGTCATTGTTATTCTTAATAAATGACAAAATCAGAACAGCAGCCGCTGAAGCAACGCTATCAGCTCAGCCCGAAATGCTGCAATCCAAACTATTCCCAGTCATCCATTGACACATTCATGGTATATAGTCATAATCAATGGGAATATGCCCCTCAAACATCTAGACCTGAAGATTAGTCACCTTTTTAATATTTAAAGGAATATTGACCTGAAAAAGTTGTGTTTGTTTCTTGGTGGAACAGAAATGGAGAATGTTAGCCATAGCCAATGACAGTTGGGACCATCTGTGAGGAAATGATGACAACATTTCTTTCTTTTTTGTGAAAAATGTCTATTTGAGCTCCATTAGTACCTTGTTATGATGTTTCTTCAGTGTCACATGATCCTTCAGAAATCCTCTTTTATGCTGAAAAAAGACATTTTATATGGTGATCAAAAGTTTTCAATGTTGAATCAATTGAATCAATTTTTTTTTTTTTTTTTTTGGAACTGTGATAAACAGCATTTAGAAATAGAATAAATAGTACCTTAAAATATATCAGGAAGTGACCATAAAAGTGTGTAACAATTATGATGCATAAACGTTTGAATTTAATGTTTGACGTTTGAATTTAAATTTTTGCTAATTATTTCATATGTCAGCATTTAGGACTCTGATCACATATTTTCGACAATCCATTGAATATTGATACACAGTAATACACTATAATGAATGCTTAATTATGGAGAGATGTGTGTCCTCATTGTCATGGTTACACATGGCTCAGACACACTGAAACCGGCAGGGGTGCGGAGTTTCCCGCTAGGAGCCGTCTGCCTGACTCACGGAAAAGCCTTTTCCTGCAAATCAGGACTGATGTTATGGACAACAGATCAACGCTTAGGAGCAATGGCTCACTGGAGAGGAGGCCATATGGTGTTGCTGGTTGGCAGAAAGGCCGTCTGATTCAGTTTTATTCAAAAATGTCCTGGCTCGTGGTCCTTTCCCAATCCCACCCCTCCCACTTTGCTTCCTGTCCTTTCTCTAGCCATAAATCTTAATAAATAGTAAAAATGGCGAGGAAAAAAAAAGAATAAAGAAATTGTTGACTTCCTTTCTTCTTTGTGACAAAGAAAGGGTGTCGAAAACAGAAAGTTGTGCAGTGCTTTGTGTACTGTAAAAGCCTGTTAACGCCAAGAACGATAACTATAAACTATACACTATAGCGATAAATATATTAACATTCACACCAACGCTTTATAACGTTCTGTTTATTATAAGCATATTTAGGCATTTGCCAATTAAAATGTTCAAGCTCTTTAAAGTTTTGTGCATTCTGATTGGCTGTCAGTGTTTTTATTATAAAAAAAAGAAGTTCTGAAAGTGATTGCATCGTTATAGTTGTGGTGTGGACTTCACTATTCCCATAGAATTAGAACAACTTTTATAACTTTATAGTTATGGTTGTTAATATAGTCTTTAGGGAAATGGGTATTTCTGCTTTTTTCTAAGCGCCACCTAGTTTTAGAAAGTGAAAACTGCATTTACATTCAGCCGTCCACCTTTTTTTATGCATCGGTCTGAACAGACAAATTGCATTGAATAATTCTCATGTTAAACATTTGTGTTGATTTGAACAGGCCTTTAGGATTATGACCCCACATGGCAATTAGCAACCTTCAATTAACAACCCTAAAATCGTTCTTTGTGTACAGATGGGAAACATGTCTGTTGATGAATACGATTTCTGATTGCTGTTTTTAGTTGTTTTAAGTGTAAGAACCAGGCTTGTATTATTTAAGGACAGTTGGTGGCAAACTTGGCAAGCACAACTATTGATTCGCTTTCGACAATGTCACAGTCTACAGTCGTGGCCAAAAGTTTTGAGAATTACATAAATATTGGAAATGGGAAAAGTTGCTGCTTAAGTTTTTATAACAGCAATTTGCATATACTCCAGAATGTTTTGAAGAGTGATCAGATGAATTGCATAGTCCTTCTTTGCCATGAAAATGAACTTAATCCCAAAAAAACCTTTCCACTGCATTTCATTGCTGTCATTAAAGGACCTGCTGAGATCATTTCAGTAATCGTCTTGTTAACTCAGGTGAGAATGTTGACGAGCACAAGGCTGGAGATCATTATGTCAGGCTGATTGGGTTAGAATGGCAGACTTGACATGTTAAAAGGAGGGTGATGCTTGAAATCATTGTTCTTCCATTGTTAACCATGGTGACCTGCAAAGAAACGCGTGCAGCCATCATTGCGTTGCATAAAAATGCTTCACAGGCAAGGATATTGTGGCTACTAAGATTGCACCTAAATCAACAATTTATAGGATCATCAGCAACTTTCAAGGAAAGAGGTTCAATTCTTGTAAAGAAGGCTTCAGGACGTCCAAGAAAGTCCAGCGAGTGCCAGGATCGTCTCCTAAAGAGGATTCAGCTGCGGGATCGGAGTGCCACCAGTGCAGAGCTTGCTCAGGAATGGCAGCAGGTGTGAGCGCATCTGCACGCACAGTGAGGCCAAGACTTTTGGAAGATGGCCTGCTGTCAAGAAGGGCAGCAAAGAAGCCACTTCTCTCCAAAAAAAACACCAGGGACAGATCGATCTTCTGCAGAAAGTATTGTGAATGGACTGCTGAGGACTGAGGCAAAGTCATATTCTCCGATGAAGCCCCTTTCCGATTGTTTGGGGCATCTGGAAAAAGGCTTGTCAGGAGAAGAAAAGGTGAGCGCTACCATCAGTCCTGTGTCATGCCAACAGTAAAGCATCCTGAGACCATTCATGTGTGGGGTTGCTTCTCATCCAAGGGAGTGGCTCACTCACAATTCTGCCCAAAAACACAGTCATGAATAAAGAATGGTACCAAAACACCCTCCAACAGCAACTTCTTCCAACAATCCAACAACAGTTTGGTGAAGAACAATGCATTTTTCAGCACGATGGAGCACCGTGCCATAAGGCAAAAGTGATATCTAAGTGGCTCGGGGACCAGAACGTTGAAAGTTTGGGTCCATGGCCTGGAAACTCCCCAGATCTCCATCCCATTGAGAACTTGTGGTCAATCCTAAGAGGCGGGTGGACAAACAAAAACCCACTAATTCTGACAAACTCCAAGAAGTGATTATGAAAGAATGGGTTGCTATCAGTCAGGATTTGGTCCAGAAGTTGATGGAGATCATGCCCAGTCGAATTGCAGAGGTCCTGAAAAAGAACGGCCAACACTGCAAATACTGACTCTCTGCATAAATGTCATGTAATCGTCGATAAAAGCCTTTGAAACGTATGAAGTGCTTGTAATTATATTTCAGTACATCACAGAAACAACTGAAACAAAGATCTAAAAGCGGTTTAGCAGCAAAGTTTGTGAAAACCAATGTTTATGTAATTCTCAAAACTTTTGGCCACGACTGTACATGAGTCTGAAAAACAAAAAATATGTCCAATCAATTTGTATGTCAGTGACGTACGTGGTGGAACAGAACATATTGATAGCGGATATATCAGGGACATATGGTTGAGGCTGGACGGGGCAGGTCATCCTTTGTGTTTGTCCTTCATTCTCAAAATAGTCAGTGCCCATATGTACAAATGTGCCCTTTCTGATGCTGCTGACTCAACTGCAGTTGACTTTTGCTCTGCAAAATAAGAGTTTCTATGGTGCTCACTACTGGCATTGATTTGTTGGCATGAGAGAAAAATTTGCCAAGATTTACTCCCCGTCAAGCCATCCTTGGTGGATATAACTTTCTTCATTCTGATGAACACAATCAGAGTTATATTAATAAATATCCTGATGCATCCACGCTTTATAATGGCAGTAAATGGGAAATAACGAGTATGAAGCTCAATAAAGTGCATCTATCCATCAGAAACGTACTCCACTCTGCTCTGCGTTGTTAATAAAGTCCTTCTGAATGCATGTGTGTAAGAAAAATATCTGTATTTAACAAGTTATAAAGTAAAATATCTAGCTTTTGCCAATACAATAAAAGCGTAACTGACACTCGCGTCACTTTTCCTGAGTTGGATACGGAAGACGTAGGATGTAGTGTAAGTGCTTTAAACTTTACTCTTTCATCGTAAGTTAAATACGGTCTGGCGGAAGCTAGATATTTTACTTTATAAATTGTTAAATATGGATATTTTTCTTACACAAATGCATCTCTTCCCTTCAGGACTTTATTAACCCCGTGTGGAGAATGTTTCTGATGGATGGATGCACTTTCTTGAGCTTCACACTCATTTCCCGTTCACTGCCATTATAAAGCTTGGACGCATCAGGGTAGTACAACTCAGATTGCGTTCATCAGAAAGAGGAAAGTCATATTCATGTAGGATAGTTTGGGGTAATATTAAAATGAACGAATCCTTTAAAGGTCATTTTTTATGTTTTTCGATGGTAGCCATTTTGGACCAGTGTTATTTTAGTATTGAGATTCTATTATCGATTTTATTAATAATTTTCCCATTTCTTTCATTTTAAACAATAAGAATAAAAAATGAGAAAAAATGTTTTTTAAGATTACTGGTGTGCATTTCACAAGAAAATACTATTTCAGTATTTCTACTTGATATTTTCACCTTTAATTCAATGCGATTCTTGCCGATTTTTTGTCATTTTTTGAAGATGGTTTTTACGCAATTTTTTTTCAGAGGTTTTTATTTTTTATTTCAGTTTTAGTTCTGTTATTTTATGTGTATCTTGTTCATACACATCCACTCATTTACACACATATGCATTTGTAATCCCTCCCTTGCTTAGAATTTCTTGCCCTCAGTTCTTTCTCCTTTATAGCTATTCTCATCCTCACACTCTCTATTTTAGTCTCCCATTGATTTATCAATATTAATTATTGTCTTTGCATCCAAAAGCATCCTATATTTTTTATAGTTTTGACTTTCTGACTAGCTTCTCACACAATACAGTTTACTAAAAATGCAAATATGCCACCTTATTTATCACTATACTTCCACGTTGTCCACTATCTCAGAGAGAAATCATGCGCTGTTCATCAAGCATCCAATTATTATCATATAGTGACCCGGATATTGATATAATATTGTATCATCAGGTCTCAGCTGATTCCCAACCCTACTTAACACTGTCAATTTTTTTCTCATTTTCCATCTCACATTAGGAGGGTGCAGGGGGCGGATGGAGGAGGGTCAGATCAATAGAGTTCATGCTTTAATTAACACTCCTCCATTCAGGACACACAGTAAACCAGCAGCAGTCTGCCAGCTCGATCATGAATCTGTGTCTGCATGTGAGGGAGGGGGGGGGGGGATTTTTGGCATCAGTTCCTGACTTATCAGTTCATAAAATGCGTGTATGTGTCTGTCTGTTTAATCTTTCTTCTCCAAAATGGCATAAATTATTTTTATGTAGTGTTTTTGTCTCATTTTAAGTTCGACCCTCCTGATTTTTCTCTTTGTGTGAAGGAGTGGCACTTATCTTCATGACAAAAGCATCAAATAAAAGTTTGGTTTAACGTGAAGAAATTATGAGCGAAATATATTATTATTGTATTAATTAATTTTATATTATTATTATTATATTTAAGGAATATTATGCAACCAAGATTTAATTTAATTGATACAAGTTTAAAAGCACCTTATTTGACCAAAAAAAAAAAAAAAAAAAAAAGGTTAGTAAATTAGGAAGTTAGTAAATGATTGCATTTTCAAAGATTGATTAAGACACTACAGGGAAAACCGTTGTTTTTTTTTTCATGGACTGGTCATTCTTTTTTTAATTTTATTAAACTTTTTTATTTCAGTTGGGTTTAATGGATTGGAACAACTAAGGACAATCCAGCCGTCTCCATTGACTTTGTATTTCGTGATGCTGCCTCCTTATAACAAAAACTGCTGACTTATAACAAAAAACAGAATAATGTCTAACAGCTGCTATGTGACATGGTGTACAGCAAACAACCTAGAAAACCCAGAACTAAGATTTTATTAGCCGTCGACCCTAAAAAACGAATGTTTAAGGACATAAAATTGGATCCAGGCAATTGAGAGCATATTACTCTGAGAACTAACATACTCTGACATTTATCGTCGTGCGAGAGGTGCGATAAACATGCTAAACAACAACAAAAAATGAATAATCCGATGTCAAAGGATTATTTCACCTATCGGCGATTACGCTCCTCTCCAGCGTAGTTCTGGGTTTTTTAGTTTGTTTGCTGTACACCATGTCACATAGCAGCTTTTAGACATTGTTCTATTTTTTGTTATAAGCCAGAAATGACAAGGAGGCATTGGAGTGGGCGTGGCTTCCAGATTATGATGCGTGTCCCTCTGTCTCTATGGTGGAGGGAGGATGGGTGGGAGGGGTTTTTTGAGGAGGATGAGGGGCTGGCGAATGACAGGAAACAAGGCTATGCTCGGCTTAAGGGACCGAGGCGAAGACAGGGGCCTGGCAGAACAGTGTGAGACTGGAGGGAGTGAGGACCAAAGTGGAGCTGGGGAGAAGGAGGCACCTGGTGGAGCCAAAGGGTGGAGCCCAGCTTTATTTTTAGTAACAGTGATACAGAATTTTCTCCATCATGCAATATGTTTTAAAATTAATTGCATGCCATGTATCAACACAAGCCATCCAACATTTAATATTCTAAAATCTATCTTACTGCAGTGTGAACAAGTGTCTCACAGCAGACCAGTGAGCGAACGCTCGGAGGAACGTTATAACATCATTTTCAACACACTCAAATGTATCTAATACGATAAACAGAGCTGTGTTACCTCATACTCGTGACTGGAAAAGCGGCGCCGGCGACTGCGGCATAATAAAAGTCCCGCTGCTCTCATTCGTCTCTCATTATCAATCGCTCCAGCGTCTCGTTCAGCTCCACAACACTCGCTCCTGCTCTGCTTCATAGTACAGTAGTGTTAATAATCGCATTCATGAACATGATTTCTGTCCGAGTCCCATCCCGATTCCGTTCCACCGGCTGTGAGGTGAAGACCACATGTCCCAAGATTCCTCGCTCAAACTTGCCGTCATCAAGCTACACCTTTGTTTTAATAGGCGACCTCTAGCGGACGAAAACCTACATAGTGCACCTTTAATGAGGAATGTCGGGCTTGATCCCAGCAGGGATGTCAATTAGAACACAGAATCCAGGAGAACAGTTCCATTTGACCACTTTATTGATCCAATGAAGCAGGTAGAACAGAGCAAATGAGCAGGGAGTACATAATGTGTGGTTTCTGGACAAGAACATAAATACAGACAATTCAATAAAGATAAATCTTCTTCACATTACACCAGCAAAAGATACAGAATAGAAACAAAAGAGAATGAACAAAAGAAAATCTCTCTTATAGACTATTGTGCATCAATGCAGGCCCATTATCACACAGCTGCGGTGATTGGTTAATTAACAGAGAGCATGTACAAATCAATAAACAGCTATTTGAAGAGAAACCAGGACTGGGCAAATGAAATTGGGGTATATCAGTAAAGCAAACCAGGAAAGGTATTATAAACAATAACAAAAAAAAAAAGAAATAATAATTTTTAATACAATCTGTATTGGGAAACAAATTTAGTGTCATTGCATATCTCAGAGACACATTTACATTCTAAGTGGACTGTAAATGCATTTTTAATTTGTTTTTACAAACTGAGGGGAAGTCTATATATATATTAGGGGTGGCACGGTACATTAAAAACCGTTCGAACCGTTCGGTTCGGTTCGTTTCGACGCAGGCGCAATGTAGCCCCGTATTCAGACAGTTTCGCCTCAGACAGTATCGCGTGAACATACATATAGACAGTAAAAAGTGGAGTAAGGGGCCGTTCACATATCGCGTCTTCTGCACGAGCATATTCATGATTTCCTATGTAGGCGCGCTGCAAGCACGCTCAAAATGGAAGAAACGCGGCCGCGCTTTCCACGCTTTTTTAGGCGCAATATGTGAACGGCCTCTAATGAAGGCTGCCCGGAGTTGGCGGATGCGCCCGTGTCGCTCAAATCCGGTTGTGTGGGAACATTTTGAATTTCATGTTACTTACGATGACAACGGAAATAAAACAGTACATAGAACTGCGACTGTGTGCAAAATGCATTCAGTAGGCTAATGAAAACATGATTTGAGAAGACATCACGCCAATGTGTCGATAAGCACAAACAGGAGAGAGCCGGTTAGGAAACAACCATTTAAGCAACCTCTCAGTGATAACTAAAGCATTGGGGATGTTTATGTTATTACATTATATTATATATTTACCTTTTAAAGTATTTTGACTTGTTTAAAAGACAGAGCTTTAAGAGTTCCTCTCTTTGGCTTTTAAAAAAAAAAATTGTAAGAGCTACACTGAAGTTGGCAGTTTGATAAATGCAAGTTAATTTCAATCTTTGTGTGCTAAAAAGGCACAAGTTCCTGTAGACAGTCCCTCCAGAAAAACGCGGGATTTTTTTGTGATTGTTGCGGGCAAAAATCCTTGATTATGCGGCGCGTTTTCTTAAAAAATGCGATGGAATATGCGGGATATTTTTGCAATTTTATGCGATGAAATTGTGGGAACTTGCAAAAACTGCAGTTTTTGATGCAAAAGAGGAAAAAAAGGTGATTCCCCCCCAACACCCTGTTCTCACTAGATACTACCTTCATGTAAAGAGGCAGAATTACTAAATCACAGAATATTGAAGTTCTCATTCTGTTTTATTTCAGACCTTAATCAACACATGCCTCAAAATTACAAGACATTGAGTCAAATCAGTTCTGTAGCTATATTATACTATATAATAATTTGCCGCCACTATCATGTAAAAGAGCGGGAAACTGCTTCGCGCGGTGGCAAATGAGAATTATTGGCGCGCTTCATCACGGTTTCACCGCGGGGTTTACAGATGACGTTCACGTTGCGTCATTACGTCACTTCATAAGGTTCCCATGGCAATAGGGGGGAAAATAATGGCGCTTTACTTGTGTGAAGTAAACGCAACATTCTTCAACTTTCTGCTAAGATATATGAGACTTTTTTGCAACGAAAATACAGCGATTATGAAATCATGCTAGCCCCGCATATTTTTCTTGCTGAAATCGGCAATTTATGCGGCGAAAGTGCGGCATATTTGAAAAAATGCGACCCCTGCATAAATATGCGGACTTTGGCTGATTATGCATGAAATCAAGCGATCGCATAATCGCGTTTTTCTGGAGGGACTGTGTAGAGATAACAATACACATGCTCTTTTTTTATGCCAAACAAACGAAAAGCACGTCATCATCAATGTCTTCTCTCTTGCTGTATCAAAATCTCACCCAGCTTTTACTCAGAGATGGTCCAAGTCAAATTCAGTTAGTGCACGATTACATTATAAAAATTTTAATACTGTATCCTAAATTGTGGATAATTAAGCTAATAAGCTATATATCATATGCTGAAGGAAATTTCTGGAGAGTTAAAAGAAAAAATAACAACAAGAACCGTATATAACCGAAAACCGTGACCCTAAAACCGTGATACATATAATATATATATATATATATATATATATATATATATATATATATATATATATGTGTGTGTTGTGTGTGTTTGTTGTTGCTAATCAACAACAGATTCCATAATTAGAGTTTAAGTTCTATTTAACCTGGAATATTCCTTGAAGTACACTTATCTTCAGCTTTCAATGCTAAGAATATGTCTATGACTGAATGTAAACCTCCATTGACTGAGCGGAAGTAATCTTCTGTAATTCCACCTGAACTAGTATCAAGATTACTCAAGGGGTTTGGTGTTCCCTGTTATCTTCTAATTAAAGGGATTTGAGGCAGAGAGGATTTAATTCACCACAAAGTGACACAATAGAATTGGCATTGAACATTTTGAAGTGGTCAACAGTAAGAGAAGATCTAAGGTCCATGCCTCACTGCTCTGAATTATGCAGGAATAGAGATAATACATTTGACTCATTTTGTGTGCAGTTCAAGAGCAGTGATGTGTCAAATAACCTGTGCAGGCTGTAAATGTTTTAGCACTGTCAAAAATGAGACGGCTTTTGTTGCAATTGCAAATGGAATATGAAGAAATCACAGGCTGTTGTTAGAAGTGGAAACGTACATACATGTGAATGTGGAAATGTATTATAAATAACTACTCTCTTGTCTTTGAAGGAGTCTAAAATAATAAATCAATGTTTTTGACAGGTACCATGGTACACATTTAAAAAAAAATATCACAATGCAGGATTGCATAAGAGGATAATTCACCCAAAAATTTTAATTCATCTTTTTTTTCACCATGTTTTAAACATGCTGGTCCTTTGTGACAACATTCCCCAGTACCATCAAAGGTTTAAGAATTTAAAAAAAATCCACAACAAAATTTATGTTAAACGTAACATACAGAAGCAGAAGTGTAGAGAAATTTCAAACCATTCCAACAAATTACTAAAGTATTAATAAATGTACAACTTTTAAAATGTGACAATTTCCCCTAAATATACAGTAAGTGTGACTAGTATACTATGTAACTTTTGGCCCTCTAGTGGTTCAAACACAAAACTGCTTGCATTTTGTGGAGGAACATTGTTTTGTTTGTGCTTCGGCTCTGCATTACGGTTCAGATGTATATGGTTCTCTTACTGCTCATAAAACATTCACATCTTGAAGGGTTAGTTCACCCAAAAATGACAATTCTGTCATTAATTCCTCACCCTCATGTCGTTCCACACCCGTAAGACCTCCGTTCATCTTCGGAACACAAATGAAGATATTTTTGATGAAATCCAATCTATTGCCAGCAAGATAATGAACACTTTCAGATGCCCAGAACGATACTAAAACATATTTAAAACAGTTCAACGACTTTTCCACAATATCTAGAGATGGGCGATTTCAAAACACTGCTTCGAAGCTTTGCGAAGCTTTTATTTCGAATCATTGGTTCGCTTCACGTATCAAACTGCCAAAGTCACGTGACATATTGAAATTGCGAATCACTTCTGAAGCAACGAAGCCTCGTTTACTGAAATCACGTGACTTCGACGCTCCGAAAAACTGATTCGAAACAAAAGATTCATAAAGGAGTGTTTTGAAATCGCCCATCACTAGATATTGTTGAAAAGTCGTTATTTTGGTTTTTTTTGCCGCACAGAAAGTATTCTCATCGCTTTGTAATATTAATGTTGAACCACTGTACTCGCATGAACTGTTTTAAAGATGTTTTAGTACTTTTCTGGGCATCTGAAAGTGTTCATTATCTTGCTGGCAGTAGAAAAATCCATCGGATTTGATCAAAAATATCTTCATTTGTGTTCTGAAGATGAACAAAGGTCTTACGGGTATAGAACGACATGAGGGTGAGGAATTAATCACACAATTTTATAAATATAGACCTTGTGACAACTAGCCCCAGTCTCCCTTTCACAAATTTTAACCCAATGTCCAAGTCACCTGTCGATGATCAATGACATTGCTTAGTTATGCTCATCATCACCATAAGTATTAGGCTATAAAAGTGATGCAGATGCCAGATGGACACAACTCAACAAGTGCTGAAACACCATCGCACATAATAACATCGCCATCTGAGCACAGACTGGAGTGATGCAGCTGACGCAGGTGGACAGAGTGGGCGGAGTCTCTCTCACTTCAGCCGACGCGGCGCGTCCACGAGAGCGTCACGTCAGCACTTCAGCGAGCGCATACGAGGCGACAGAGAGGAAAGCGAGCTCTCTATGCCGGTCACATCTGAAACTCGTCAAACTGTGCATGACAGCTCATTTGAAGGCATGGATTTGGACGCGGATTGTTGTTTTTTTGGATGACGCTTGTGCAACTTTACATTAAATCTCTGTTTGCTGCAGACAGCCCCGCCTTGTGACACCTTGCGAACCGGCTTTCTATTGACGGATTTCAGCGCGGCTGCTGTCGGCTAATGGTGCGTCCGTGTCTTGCGCGCCGGGCTCTGGGCTGAACGCACGCACGCACGAGCGCGGATCATGGATAGATAGCGCGTTTCTCTCTCTGCGTTTGTCAGTGTTATCAGCGCCTTTCTCAATGGATGAGGAAATAGACACCCGCAAGATCAACAACAGCTTCCTCCGAGACCACAACTATGCAACTGAAGGTATATCTCACCACATGATCGCCTCCTCTCAGGTGCACAGAAATACACAATTGTTTGCAATCAGTTGCTTGGGCTTCTGACTGGATCGACTGATTTTTATTATTTATTTATTGACAAAAGTGAATCAATAGGACTTCCATTTTTTATCTAGTTGACGCTGAAGATCCAAGTAAAAAAATATTTTAGAATTGTAGGATTTTATTTGATCAGTGGCAAATTATGATGGAAATCCATTTGGCAACCATATTCCATATTTTTTTTTGTTTTTTTCATATCAGTCATGCTGGAATCTTCCATTTGAGACAAATATAATGATGTGAAGTACTGTTGTAGTGTTTTATTTGAGCTAAAAATAGCTGAGCAGTCTGACTAACACTTTAAGAAGATTTTCTGCTGGTGGTTTAGTCCACCCGGCTCCATCAGTATAAGAGCTGACAGTTTAGATCTGTGCAATATTTGAATGCGCTCTAAAGTAATGCACAAAGATCCGTTTCTGACAAATCGTGGTGAAAATCAACCAGCTATTCAACTTCAGTCATAGTTTTAATGGAAATTTGAATTATCCAACATTAAAGAAAAAGTGACGTACATTTCGTAGGAAATAATACCATCTAATGATCTTTATGAGCTACGCAGTTCATATAGGGTCATATGGGATTCCTTTATTCCAAATGATAATGGAATCTTGTACACGCTCCTTTAGGAGAACTATAATCGCCATTTCTCTAGAATCATCGACTGAAATGCTCACTGTAGAAACCCGTGATATAATGTTTTCCATTGTCTTCCAAGCCAGTGCAAACTCTAGATTATATTGACAGTATAAAGGCATTCTTCTTCTCTGACAATAGACAGCTGAAGAGTTTCACTGAGCCAGACCCTCCTCTAATACACAGACAAGAAGCCTTCAACAGAACTGGTGTGATGCATCAGTGAATGGGGAGGGGGGGGGGGGGGTATTGGTTGGAGACAGAGACGGAGAGAGGAAGGGAGGGAGGGAGGGGTAGTGAGAGAAGAGAATAAATCAGAGATTAAAGCCAGAGAACACATAGACAGATGTGATGTCATTCCAGCTGCGAAAATCCACTTTTCGGGCAGACTATGCTCAAATCCAGTCTTTAAGAGTATTTATTCTTAATGAAATCAAAACGGACCCTGTTCACGCTGATCTTACTGTGCGTAATTCTCGAGCCGTAGCTGAAATGTTGTGGGAGATTTATTCATTGCATTTTGGAGAAAACGAGCAGGAGCCTTTTTTCATGTAAATTGTTGTGCCACGCGTGTTGACGTCAAAGCTGCACGGTCCGTCTTCTGTTTTGGAGCATTAAAAGCATCGACTGCGTCTGTGTGCACTTCACCCACTGACCTGAGATGAGCTCCTGTCGTCTGGAGAATAGAATCCACTACATGCCACTTCTCATCTTCCCTTGTTAATTCTCTGTGAATTATGCAAGCGCTGCCCCGTCATCCATCACTGATGGCCCTTGTAGAACATGCTGTCTGTGTGTCTGATGGCCAAACTTACCCTTACTTTAAAAGAGAGTCAAACTATTAATATATAGCAAAGTGTTACAATCTTTTTTTAACCCTGTAACTCTAAGAATGACATTTTCGTCCTTAAAAAAATAGCTCACACTGTAATGAATTACTGTAAAAATTACAGCATTATTTTACAGCCGCTGGCTGTTTTTTAATAATACAGCATATTGCTGTAAACTGCCATGCATTCTGGGGTCACGTGTTGGCTTGACTCAAATTTACAGAATATTGCTGTAAACTGACCCTTTGTCATTTAAAATGAATACAGTTATATACTGTAATCAGAGAATATAGGGAAATTCTATAAATTAAATTACAGTAACACTACTGTAAATTTTACAGTAACTGGCTGGCAACCCTGCTGCCAGTATTATACTGGAAAATTTACAGTAATTTTTTAACAGTGAATGAATTACTGTAGAAATTACAGCATTATTTTACAGCCACTGGCTGTTTTTTAATAATACAGCATATTGCTGTAAACTGCAATGCATTCTGGGGTCACGTGTTGATTTGACTCAAATTTACAGAATATTGCTGTAAACTGACCCTTCGTCATTTAAAAAAAATACAGTTATATACTGTAATCAGAGAATACAGGGAAATTCTGTAAATTAAATTACAGTAACACTACTGTAAATTTTACAGTACCTGGCTGGCAACCCTGCTGCCAGTATTATACTGTAAAATTTACAGTAATTTTTTAACAGTGCATCCAGAAATTTAAATTATGATGTTATTCCAAATCCATATGATATTTTCCCCCCATTATGTTTCCATTTCATTTATTTTTAAGCTTTAAAAATTAAGAAAACGCACCAAAACAATATAGTTGTAATTCACGAAGCCAAACAATTGCTTTGTGCGAGGAACATACTTAAATATATGTTAATCTTCTGATAATCTCCCCCAGAATAAGCTGCTAAACACTAACTAGATCATTGAGTCAAGTGAGTTGAAGTGAACAGACTTTTGTGAACTGGATCATCTAATTCATTGAAAAGATGTGATTCATTTATGAATCTGATATTGCTGCTTTCATTAACCCTTGTGAATGCATCTAGGATGGATGTCAAAGTTGTTTTTAACAATAGGCGCAATTATTCTGAAAAATAAGTGAGATTATGATAATGCTGCTGTGATTAAATAGTGAAAGGTGTCGATTAGATTTATTCCCTTTGCTTCAAAGAATGTTACTTGCAGTTGCTCTACAGAAAAACATATTTGAATCTAAAATCAATAATCGTGATTACAATATTGAGGAAAATAATCACCAGTTGTGATTGTCATGCAGGCCTATAGCGACTTTTGTGCCATTCCTCACACATTCCTAAGTTAGTTCGCTCAAAAATGTCCTCATGTCGTTATAAACCCGAAAGACCTTAGTTAATCTTCGTAACACAAATTAAGATATTTCTGATGAAATCCATGAGTTTTCTGGCCTCTAATAGACTGTTGACGTTGAACGCCGGCTCTCATAACAATTTATGTGTGATGCTGACCCAGGAGCTGGCCAATAATGAGTCGGCATTCTGACGTAGAACCCGGAATCGCTGCAGTTTGTTTACAATGCGAACAGTGACAGGGAAGAGAAGATATTGTTGAATAAAGTCATTTTTGTTTATTTTTTGCATTCAAAAATTATTTTCCTCACTTTATATAATTAAGGTTGTAGTCACATGGACTATTTTAACAATGTCTTTACTACCTTTCTGGGCCTTGAAAGTAGAAATAACATTACAGTCTATTGGAGGTCATGAAAGCTCTTGGATTTCATCAAAAATGTCTTAATTTGTGTCCCGAAGATGAATGAAGGTCTTACGGGTTTGAAACGACATGAAGGCGAGTAATTAATGACAGAATTTTCATTTTGCCGTGAACTAACCTTTTAAGTCTGAAATATGTACTTCGATTCCTGATTCTTTTACATCCATTTTTAAAGATTTAAACCTTAAACATTCGTAGATTTATTTTGACACGAGTGAAAATGAAGCTGTAATATTGAAGCAGACTGTATACTGGTTGTTCAGCTGCCGAAACACCTTTTCAGGAAATTTTTTTTTCAGTAATCAAAAACTTAAGAAAAGTTTTTTTTAAATTGCGAGTTGTGAAAGTTACGTGATCTGCGAAAAATTCTAACCTAAGTAAGGTCTACTGCATGGTAAAAAGCATCCAGGACAGTTTTTCAAAATTTCTTTTTGTATGTGGAAGAAAGAAAAAATGTATAGAATGTATAAAAATGCTGCTTCAAAGGGCTCTACATGATCCCAGACGAAGAAAAAGGGTCTTATCTATAGCGAAACGATCAGTCATTTTCTAAAAAAGTGAAACGGCCTTCATAAAAACAATTTTGAAGTTTGAGGAGAAAATGTGAGGATTTTTCCGCCCTCGTCCCGCATGACCTTTCCAATGTGATTACGTAATGTGCGGCACATCAGTGTAAGATGAACGTTCGTGGTTAAAAGTATACACCTTAATTTCTTTTCGACTGAAAAAAGAAAGACATGAACATATTGAATGACATGTGCGTGAGTAGATTATCAAGAAATTTCAACTCTGAAGTGAACTGATCCTTTAAGTAGAAATGTGCTCTTACCTTCTTAGACCATCAATCGAATATCATAAACACTTAGGGTTGGCTTTTGACTTGGTTCAGTAAATGCAACCTAGCTAGAACACCCTAGAAACAATGTAAACATCTAGTTGTTAATTGTTTTGAGCAATGTTAGAGCATCAACAAGCTGAGATTTTGAAGCACTCTTGCCTAGAATTATTATAGCATTTACAACTAACTCTGGGTAATGGGACAATTGGGAAAACCTTCAGAACCCTCTGAATGTTGTTGTTTTTTTTTGTTGTAAATTTGCAGAAAACCGACTAACAGTCATTAACAGACACAGCTGCGGAGAGCCTACAGCTTCAGCGGTTAACTTCTATTGTACTAATGCCTTTGCGGTTTTGACAATGAGATGAATAAATGATGACCAATGCATTTTTAAAGCAGTTTTAATGCAACCATGTTTAACCCTGCTACGCTCTGGTCCACAGGGTTCTGTCAGCAGAATCTTTGTGCAGGGTAGACAACAACTGAGCATATACGCCACGAAATGAAAGCCTTCAAGCAAAGGTGAAACTTATACATGGGCTGAAAGGTTGACAAACAAGTGTCATTCAAGACCTTTTGACCTCAGTCACATAGAGCCATCAAAGGTTATCCAAATCACATCTGAGCAGACAAAACAACCCAGTGAATGTTTAGTCTCCAGTAAATTAAACCAAAGACATTGCCTTCAGCTCAGACATTTGTTTTCTTTTCAAAACTGAAAGAAGTTGTCTGTGAAGTATAATGAGGTGACTTACAGTGGATACAGGTCAGAGCGATGATCAGCGCTCATCTGCAGAATTAGGTCTGGTCAGATGCACTCAAGGGGTGTTTGGGAAGGCAGGGTCACTTCATGAGCGATCCTTCTCTAATCTGATTTCTAATCTGAGTCTTATCTGGCTCATCTCCTTCCCTCCAGATGCTTCCTCTTCATTTTCTGGAAAGCAGAAGATTTTCTCTAGAACAATATGTTTAGGAAGAGTGAGAATATCATAGACTTACAGTCAATCTAACATTATAATGTGTTAATACGGTTAATAATATCTAGTTACCAACAATATCTAGTGCACCTATTCCTAAACCTAACTTTAATTCAATATCAAAAGTTGCAGTCAGTATCTGGTGGGGCCACAAGCTGCTTTAAATGGGACCTATAATGCCCCTTTTACAAGATGCAATATAAGTCTCTGGTGTCCCCAGAATGTGTCTGAAGTTTCAGCTCAAAATACCCCACAGATCATTTATTATAGCTTGTCAAATTTGCACAGTTTTTGTGCGTCTCTTTAAATGTAAATGAGCTGCTGCTCCCGGCCGCTTTCCAGAAGAGGGCGGAGCTTTAACAGCTCACGCTTCGATTGCTCAACAACAACAAAGCTGGAGAATCTCACGCAGACAAAATGTCGATTGTCAGTAACGGTGTTCAGCCTTATATTGTTCAAACCGGAGTCGGACACTGATGGAGAGACTCAGGACGAAGTTACAAGTTTTAGAATGAAACTGGACGTTTCTGAATGGTTAGTGGATACATTTCTGTGGTTGCTGTGGAGCTGATTCAACTCATCGACTAGCATGTGCCGTCATGTTAATCTTTTGTGCAAATCCAGCATTGAATTGATCCGAAGCAATCCGGCGTAAAATGTCTGCATGGCAAGAACACTCTACTACAACAACTCTTCCTCTTCTCTAAAACAGCCCAACATGGCCTCACCTCCTTTGTTGCATGTTCTCGGGGGCGGGGTTTATGTAAATTTTAGGGTTAGTGATGTCACTAACCCAGGAAGAAGCTCGTTGTAGTCCCTGCCAGCCATTTGTTGTAGTCCTTAAACAATGAATTCTTTAAAAGAAATATCTCCCTTTGCATTGAACTTTGAGCGTCGTAACTTTGCAGATGTTGTTTATGCTCTAACAGCAACATAATACACTAACTAAACTAAAGAAATCATAATCAACCAAGTACTATAGTTTAGGGCTACATGATTAATTTTACTTTAGTCATGATAACTATTTCTACCAGAAAGACTCGGGAGACGAGATAACGTAACAATGATATTTTTTAACAATCAGCAAGCAAATATGGTAAGATAAAGTTCTTTGGCGTAGGCCCCGTCCGTGGCTCATATCCTGAGGGTTGCGGACTCTGCATTTCCTGCCTAAAGATGAAGGCAGGAGCGTAGCCGACCCCCGGGAGGTATGGAGAGGAACCATCCTGGTGGTGGAGGGGAGGATGTAGGTAAAGGTTGACGTCAGCATCTGCGAACTCAGACGTGTTGGTACCGATCTTATATACTCTAAATGTTAGATAATGATCGGTTAGATCTAAACTCATAGTGACGTAACATTTGAGTCTTCCTGGCAGAACTTGTGCTAGAGCTTTCATTTCTGCTTTTCTTGATTACTTAAAAATAATCGTTGTGATATTTAATAGCTATTTGTCCTGACGATGTTTTTCTTTTTTTTTTTTACATTTCCATTATCTTGCATTGGTTGCCAGATGTCAAGAGCTTAACCCTCCTCAAAAGGAGCTTTTCTCTTAAATGATATATTTTCTGCTTAATGTTCTGAATCTGGCAACCATGCGCACACACTCTCTCTCGGCTTAAAAAAAAGGGCTAATGATCTGACAACACCGACAAATGTGTATGTTGGAGTTTAGAGATGAATGAGTGTCACACAAGCCAGTATGTTTCTTCACAAGTGCCATTGGCGGCTATTAAATCTGCGAGCGAACCTTCTCTGACGAACTGTAATAAATTCAAACTCGAACCTTGATGGCGATTTGGTTGTGCTTGGTGAATAAATGCACTTATGCACTCTGTACTACAATACAATGTAAAAATGTAACATAACTTGGAATTATTAGAGTTAATGTTAGGAATTAGTTTTTGAGAGAAACTTAAAGGGTTAGTTCACCCAAAAATGAAATTGCTTGCTGTCATTAGTTACTCGCCCTCATGTCGTTCCAAACCCGTAAGACCTTTGTTCATTTTTGGAACACAACTTAAGATATTTTTGATGAAATTTGAGTTTTTTTTTAAATATCCCCCATAGAAAGCAACGTATTTACCGTCATTCAAGGTCCAGAAAGGTATTAAAGACATTATTAAAATAGTGACTTGTTTTGTTTTTGCACGCAAAAAGTATTCTCGTCGTTTCATAACATTAACGCTGAATCGCTGTAGTCACGTTGATTATTTTAACTGTCTTTAGTACTTTTCTGGACCTTGAATGACGTTCAAATCTCTCGGATTTCATCAAAAATGTCTTTAATAATTGTGTTCTGAAGATAAAAGAAGGTCGTACAAGTTTGTAACGACATGAGGCTGAGTACTTGATGACAGAAATTTCATTTTTGGGTGAACTAACCCTTTAAGGTTTTACCAGTTTTAATGTATAAAGCAGTTGAAAACTACATTACCACCAATTGCAGTGCCTAGCCATTTCAATGATGAAAATTACTATTTTTTTTTTTTTTTTTTTTATCATTCTTTGCAGTCTGTTTGTACGACTTTGCATTTATGGAGCAATCTGGATGTGTGGTTTATCTCATTTTTTAACTGATTTGCTTATCTTAAAGTATCTAATGTGAAACCATGCATTACCAGAAGTCGTATTAATAGTGTTCAATTTAGTCTTAGCAATACAATTGTAATCAGTAACATTTTTTTTGATGCATTTTCCATGTCATGAAGCTCTCATAGTTGGTTAAATGAAGTCCATTTGGCACTTACAGGTGAACCGCAGTCTGTTGAAAAACATGTGAAATGGCACACAAAAAAGTAAATATAACATTATATGTTATAATAAGCATATATATATATATTACTAACTTCTATATATATTCTATATGACTAACTGGTGTTTTTAGTGAAAAATAATAGTGATTATCAGTTTAACCATTATCTTGCAGCCCTAGCATCTCATCCTCATGCACTGCAGCGTATTTGTCAGTTCTGGACACATTGTTACACATCGTTTGGCACTGCAAGGATGACCAGCTGTCCTTCTTGTCTCCTTGTAGCACTGTCTTAAGTGTATTCAAGGTTATTCGGGTCAGAAAAGCTCACCTCGAAAGTCTGTATTTTGGCCTCAAGGTATGGCTTCGGTTTACACCCTTTTATTGTGCAGCAGTCAAATAAAGTCTCTCTCTCTGTGTATTTACATACAGTCTTAGTGCCTTTGTTTGCAAGAAGCCACAAGCGTGCATGTGCATACGGGTGGCACTAATGCACTTGTGATGGGTCAGGGTGTGGACTTTGTGCACGTAAGGTACCCAACAACTCATCTCATAAATAACAGATGATTTGCAACAAAGACTTTATATAGCCTACAGAAAGATATTACTGTGAATACACTCGTATTACTGTGTTTTCTGTAGAATCAGTCAGTGTGCTGCGCATACGCATTAGTTCGGTCCGGCCTGAAAAATGCATTTTTTTATCATTTAGAAATAAAATGATCATTTATAGTTGTCAGATTTCATCTGTGGTTTCAAATACGAAATTTAATCGTGAACATGGTGAACCGCTTTGGAGAATTTCATGTTTCCCGAGTCAAAAGAGACTGGAGCTACATTTGAATGGCCGAAAGGAGTGAAATCATTTGTCTTAAAGAGACTTTGTTTGGTTCCATCTGCTTATCAAGTGGTACCACTGACTTTAGATTTATTTTACAGCTGCTTTCATCCCATAATCCCATTGGCTCGTACTTCTGTTCATTCTGGGATCTTAGTAAGGTTCTTTCCATTAGTCTGCGGGCATTACGCACCGCAGGATATCACTTAATTCCTCGGGCGATGCTTCAGTCCAGCTCAAATGCAGCTGTTGACATTCCAGTACTCTGATATATTAAAATCGTTTTGCTTCATGTCCTTTATTTAAAGACGCACATCTGTTTCAGCTGCTTATTTCACCTAGAATCATTGAAACTAATTCCCAGAATGCAACTTACAAAAACACTGAGCATCAGCTGTCCAATATATGCGCTACCATTCAAAAGTTTTGTTTTTGAAAGAAAGAAATCGATACTTTTTATTTAGTCAAGATGCAATAAATGGATCAAAAGTGACAGCAAAGACATAATGTTACAATTTTTTTTAATTTCAGTCAAGTGAGGTTCTTTTGTAACTTCTATGAATCCTGAAAAAAATCAGATTCTACAAAAATATCAAGCAGTACAACTGTTTTCAATATTGCTAAAGAGTAGAAATGTTTCTTGAGCAGCAAATCAGCATTTTAGATTTCACTTTAAAATAGAAAACACTTATTTTAAATTTTTATAAGATTTCACAGTATTGATGTTTTACTGTGTTTTTGAGCAAATAAATGCATATTTATACCCTTTATTTTACCAGGAAAAGCACATTGAAATTAAAAATCTCTTACAAGGCGTTCTTCTGGCCAAGATTGACAGCAACACAACAACACGTGCTTTAACGACTAAAATGATAACATATGTTTCTGTCTCCAAATTATTTAACCCTTGTGCATTGTTCAAATTCACGACACATTCGTGATTTTAACTGCTTTAAAAATGTATCAGATAAATATTTTTTCAATTTTTTTGCTTAAATCTATTAATCAACCTCAGTCCTGATTAAAACTACTAAATTTAAAAAAAAAAAAAATCAGGATTTTAACTCTTTAAAACGTTAAAATCTGATGCTGCACAAAAACTAACAACGCATCAAAGCCAATGTTGTTTCTAATCTTTGACACGTTTTTTCCCAAATCAGTGACATCATTTATGAATTTGGCAATTAAAGAGTTAAAATCCTGATTTTTTTTTTTTTTTAAATTTAGTAGTTTTGATCAGGACTGAGGTTGATTAATAGATTTAAGCAAAAAATATTTATCTGATACATTTTTAAAGCAGTTAAAGCCATGAACATAACGAAAGGGTAGTGAATTTGCCCACAGAGTACTGTTGAGTTTTTTAAAATTTTCAAAGCATTTTCCCAAAATATGTGTCAAAATAAGATTTGTCACCAAAAATCATTCCATTTGCTGAAACACGGAGAAAGTTATGGCCAAATTAAGACTCAAAAATTCCCGAACGGCACATAAGGGTTAAAATCCTTCTAAAATTGTCCAATGACGCATATTTTCTGAATGCTAAGAAGTATACATACATAATGGTATTTTTTATGAAAACTAAAAATTGTAGTTTATTTTTATAAACTAAATGCTAAGCAGAATTTTTTTTTTCTTTGCTTATTAGATTCTTGAGTGTGTCAATGGAAAAACAACAAATATAAAGGCATTTAAATTTTTTATGTACTGTCAGATTTTTTTTTTTGTTTTTGTTTTTTTTTTTTAAACTAACACTTAGGTCCATAATGGACAAAAATGTCCATGCCAAAAAACTGTCATAGAAATATGATTTATTAATATTTTTTTTCACTTTCACTCACTCTTTTTTTTTTTTTCTTCTATTCATAATTACCAAACATTCATTCATTTTCAGAATTTTAACGCTTTACAAATCGGTTTCTTTACATAACGCCACTGTTGTTTTCTATAAAAATAATAATCATGAGTGACTGCTGAGTTATCTTGCAATCTTCTCTTCATCGTGCGAACTATGAAACTATGAACCCCTCAAGCACCACATATTTATAGGTTTGGTTGTGAAAACACCTGTGCGAACACCTGTGTGAACTCAAACTTTGTATAAAATCTACCAGACTAAACAATCAGCGTTTTCTTGTGGTGAAAACTAAAACAATGTGTTTAGGGGCTTCTGAACGTCTGCTTCAAATTCAAGCGCACCTTTTATCTCCGTACAAAAACAATAACTAGTGAAAAAGTGCAATCAAGGGTTAAGATGCATGTTTGGGTGAAAAAGAAAAACCTCAAAGCTAACCTTTAACCTTCTTTGACCTTTTTCATTGCTTTTACATGACCCTATGACCCTGCTCACTCATACATGGAGTGGGATTTTAATTTCCAGTACAATATAAATTCTTTCAAACTAATCACACATATTACATTTTCAGTAAACGCATGCACAGTACACTCTGACATCCTTACCAACATACCCACACAATTATAGCTGCATTATTTTTCCAATTGACTCTATAATATACATAAGTAGAAAACACAAATAAAGCGAGGATTTCTTTCATATGCCAAATTTGAAAATATGGCACAATCTAGTGTAAAAATGTAAAATTTGAAGCCTTGTCGATAGAATGAATGCCTATTTGCAAATATTGTATCATTTTATAGTCAAATGGCAGTTTTAATGGGTTTCAATGTGGACATTTTTGTCCTTAAGGTCTTGAGTGTGAGTATTTTTTGTACGGAGGGTGAAATTGATTTTTTGAAGGAAATGAGGGTAAAATATTAAAATTCCAATAAAAATAAACACCTGAGCCAAAATTCATGTAGTTGGCATTAACAAAGGCACACTTATAACAAAAAACAAAACTGAAATGGACAAAAATTGGGATGCACAAGGGTTAATCCAGGATCTTACTTAGACGTTGTGTTGTGCTGTGCTTGTACAGTCATTTGTTTGAAATGGAATGATACATTGGTCCATTAAAGGGTGGTTGTAACCAAGTCCCTTTCCGGCTCCCAACAGTCCCTCTTGTTATTACACCATTACTTGATGGAGTGGACCAGGGACACATTTGTAGGGGGTGGTGTCTCTGGACACAGGCTGTTCATTACATTACAGGCACAAGGTTTTGATGTGGCCTTCGAACCTCCTGACCCCACATTGGTGTAACGGCCGTGTTGCTCTGCTGGTGAGTTCGGGGATGGGGGTGGGGTCTAGCCAAGGACCCTTTTGGCTCCATTGTGAACCTCTCGTGTTGGCTCATTAAAATCAGATTGCCGATGCTTCCCGTTTTGGCGCCTCTCTCTCGCTTTTTATCAAATGCCCTGCGGCATCATTGCACAAGCGACCAATTTTTTGACGTTGTTTGCACCACAGTCGCCTCTCTCTGTCACCTCCTGTGTCTTCTCATTATGTTTACCCAATTTGTATGACAAAAACCTGGACCTCCTTTTCCTCTACTCATTACCGCACCGTCAGCATCATGGATCCCTCCTTTCATGCCGTTTGACGGACAAATGGAGGCACCCTGGTGCATATTGACAACCATTTAACAGGAGCAGTCAGGAAAACGATTTTTCCAGAACTGAACTCGATTGGTAGTCGCCACCCTATCACCGACCGCAGCGTTCTCGGAGAAAATAGCTTGGTAACCTGTATGAAGACATGTCGAATCACCACAGATGCTTCTTTATTTAATGTCCACAGCCATCATCTCTATAGGCTGATGGAATGATAGTGGCTATTAGAGGTCGATAAGATTGAATTTGCCCTCTCGAGATTCAATGTAGAGTTGTTTGAGCCTGGAAAGGTGGAAAGAAGAGAGGATTTGTACATTGAATGGGCAAAATCTTCTCATTATAAAGCTGTATGGTGATCGCACTGAAAAAAAAAAACATTCCAGATACTCTTAAACGGATTCAGTGTGGATCAGTGGAAATTGGCTCCTCAACACTCTGGAAACAAGTCTAGTTGTTTGAAAAATGTCTTTACTTTTGCTAGTCCAGTCAGGTTGTGGTATCACTTGTGAATGTTCTTTGGCAATTTACATTTTGGCAAATGTAATACTGTAGAAATAGTAGGGGTGTGACGAGATCTCGTGAGAGACTAAAACGACGAAGATTTCTCTTTCGAGGTGAAAAGTGTCTCGTCGTGTGTCTCGTGTGAGGAGGTGAAATTATTTTTGAAAGCCCCCCCCCCCCCCGCCACTTTTGTGTGTTTGGAATTTGGTTTTTTGGTTTTTGGGCGCATAACACACACACAAGACGCAAAAAAAAAGTAAACAAAAGAAAAAAAAAAAAAACTGCCCTACCGTACTCAAGGTGTACAGTTTAGGGGCCGCGGCCGTTCACGCGATATCGCGCGCATTTCATTCGTGTTAAAAAAAAGTTTTTTTTTTTATTTTTTTTTTATTTATTTATTATATATTTATTATATTTATGTTAAGAGATAGAGATAGAAGATTTGTGATTTTTCTCTTGAAATGAAATACAGCAGAAAAAAAAATTGGTTGATGTTTTTTTAACAGTTAGCAGTGTTTTGTTTGTTGTTTTGTGTTTTAAAAAATATTCATTAAAAAAAAAATGACAAAAATATTGCATGCACAGTTTGATTTTCAAAACATTTTTCATTTTTTTTTTTTTTATTTTTTTTCCATTCCCTTCAATATTTCTTTTCCCTTTCATTATTTTCATTTACTTTTCTTATAAATATATAATAAACCGTCTCGATGTCTCGTCCATCTGGGATCTCGTCTCGTGGACAGTCTCTAAGAAATAGTAATGGCTGTTTCCATCGAAGAGTACGTACGGTACAGTACAGTACACATTATGCAATTATTTCCATTTCGATTGTCAGAAGAAGAAATGCCGTACCGCTTTTTTGGTACCTTTACATTGGGGTACCTAGCACAGTAGTCCGGTACCTAAAGGGTGGAGCTTGACTCATGATGATCCATTAACGAGCGTTCTACGAGGAGAGTGACGACACGAGGCGCCATTTTTAGAACATCATAATTGTGATGAAGTCTTTTTAATTCCATGATGACTTTTTCAGCTGTCTGCTCTGTCAGTGGAGGGAAGCCATCATCTTCTCAGCCAGGACGGTTTATTATTCAATTTCACATGCTAATGTTCCCAGTCAAGGATAGCACATTAGCATGTGCAGTCACAGCGAACACACTAGAGACCACTAAATGAAAACCAAGAGAATATATTTCATGTAAATTCACAAAGCAGAACATTAGTCTTCCGATTCTGAAATGTTGTCATCATTTACACATTTTGTGGAAGAGACAAAAAAGTAGTTATTTAGTTATTTGTCCAGATTGCTCTTTTACACAACGAAACGGGGTGTTGCAATATACCTGTATCGACTATAACTGTGATTTAAATATTTATACTCCTACATAGTAAGTTGTGATGTTGGATCTTAAAGGGTTAGTTCACTCAAAAATGAAGTGATTCATTAAGTACATGTCGTTCCAAACCCGTAAGACCTTCGTTCATCTTCGGAACACAAATTAAGATATTTTTGATGAAATCCAAGAGGTCCCTAATAGAAAGCAATGCAATTACTGTCATTTAAGGTCCAGAAAAATATTCATCCAGCTCCTTCTGCTTGAAGATTGGGATACGGCACATCAACGTTTGGAGGGAGGAGGAGTTGTAGTCCTATGGTTATACCATATAGGCATACAGTATGTTACCGGATATTGTTTTAATCTCTCATATCATCAATTCAAAATAATTTTTTTTACGGACTTGTCGGATATTATTTGGCACAGTGATTAACATCGCAATGCCGGGTTTGCCTAAGCTGCCGTCACATTCTTCGCACTGTCCGGATGAAGATCCGGAGCAGAGATTGCGCATCCGTGTTCACGCGCACTTTGATCAGAGCGGTAATACTGTGATTAAGGTGTTTACAGGCCTGCTTACTGCGATTTAAGATCAGCGTACACCACAAAGTTTAATACGAATGATTATGAAACTAATGCGATTAAGCTCATCGAAGTATTGCGTTTACATGAAGTGAAGTTTAATCACGGTATTGCCAAAATCCCATTATAATTTCATTGTGAGGGTGCATCTTAACGCTCTCAAAGCCTGTAAACAGGATGAAACGGCGTTGTGGTTATAGCATGGCGCATACATTCCTGGCCATAGGCGCCAGTGCAGAGGACTTGTCTGGTTCTCTTGGTCTTCGCTGAGGATCTGTGGCGATGACTGTCTAGTCGATGAGGTCTTCGCAGTGGAGCTGCCCTTAGGGCCCGTCTAATTGTCGTGGTTTTCGCTGACATTCAGGGCTGCGTTGTGTTCGCATCTGGTCGCCGGATTCTAAGCTTACCTGACTACAGTAACCTCAGGATAAGGATTAGACAGATGGACTAATATAACTGTAGATGCCAGTCCTCTTTCTATGTGCATCGGATGTTATGGGAAAATTTCCCGGTGCCGGTTGACCTGACTAATGCAGCCTAACAACTGCAGTAATATCATTCTCATTAATTCTCTTGGCAATGATAATCATGTAGTGAAAATCTGACGCCTTTTTTGGTCTTGGTTTGTTGTATGGAAAAAAATACCTTGAACATTCTGAGACTGGTGTGATGATGCCAAGTGAGTCGACAAATTTGGCAGTGTGAATCGAGAAATTGTGTGTGTGAGACATGTATTGTAACTCCCAATACAAAAGTGCTCCATTTGGTCGCCATTTACAGCGCTTGGGCACAATAAACCTGTATTAGAGACGCAGGCGGTCGCAGATGTTGCCTGTAATAGAGACGAATAGTGCCAGTGTGTAGGGTGCCCATGAATGCTGATGTCGAAGGATTCGTAAGCTACTGCAGGAGCGATAACAACCAGACCCATTAATGTGGACCAGATGTCACATTCTCTCTCTCTCACACACAGCTGCTTAGTCACACTGTGAACTGCAGATATTTGGAATTGAGAATTGGAATTTGGATCAGTCACTGTAGATCAGAATAACTGTAAGTCCCAGTCTAGTAATGCTGCTTAGCCAACGTTGGGGAAACTACTTTGAAACTAGCTAACCAAGATGCCATCTATTCCTAAATGAAACTCCAGTCAAGCTCTTTTAGATAATTATAGGCATTTTTTTTTTTTTCCGGTACAAAAACTGTCATTGTTCTTGAAAACTTAAGACTACAATCAATGCATTTCAGTTGCTTATTGATGTAGAGAATAACTCCCTTTGGAGTGACTTTGTTGTTGAGCAACCAAAACGTGCGCGGTTTTCTCTTTTGGAAAGCTCATTTGCATTTAAAGGGACACACAAATGCCGTGTTTTTGCTCACACCCAAATAGGGGCAAATTTGACAAGCTGTAATAAATGATCCGGGGGTATTTTGAGCCAAAACTCAACTGACGCATTCTGGGGACACCAGAGACTTATATCTTGTGAAAAGGCACATAATAGGTCTCCTTTAACCTATAAGATAATGTGCTTCTCTGCTCTCGATTCTCTTTGCATTTACGTCTTTGTTTACTGCTGCTGCATGTCCATAAATCGAGACTGATTTATTTCTTCCAAGCCCGCTTATTCCTGTGTGGTTATTTATGTATCCATATGGAGTAGGCCTTTCAACACCACTGCAGTGAAGAGTAGTGCTGCTTCAGTACCTGAACTCAGCAAAACGCCTCTTTATATTTACTGCAATCCCCCCAGTCAGCATCAAGCCATCCAATAGCAGCCAGACAAAAGCTTCCGAGTTCTGGCCCCTAACAGCTAACAATGGAGGGCCAACTCTGCTGGGAATTAGAGTCTCTGCCTTTATTGAGGTGTAGGGGGACCAAGAGGCAGTTAATGTGTGTGTTTAAAGAAATAGTTTGTCCAATTGAGTCGTACTCTGCCTTCTGCGAAACACAAAAAGCCCCCAAATCATTCATGCTCTTTGAATGAGCTGCTTGTTTGATCATGCCATTACCAAAGCAACGGTTTACAAAACAGTAACGGTTTATAGATCAGTTAATTTTTTTTAATTCAAAGTCTATCTCATAATTATGACTTAGTATGTCATATTTTAGACACATATTTTATCACAATTATAACATAATTTTGACTTTTGCCTCCTAATTATGATGTACCAAAGCATGATTTTTTTTCTCACTTGGCAGAAATTGGCTTCCATAGTATTGCGTTATGTTAATTTTCAATTAAAGACACAATGTGTAAGATTTTTGAATTAAAATATCCAAAAACCACTAGATTTAATGAAATTAAGATGTCATCAAGTTTGCCTTTGTTTTGAATCAGGCGTAAAATTACATATTGTGCTTTTAATCCAAGAAAATAATCAAGTTTTTTGTGGTTTTGTTTATTTAAGATCCTGTCTCTATCAGAAAACTGTCATTATATGTTACTGATGATGTGAGGAATGAAATATTTGATAAAGCATTTTTTTTCTGTTATATTCCTTCCTTGAAAACCACAACTCGGATATTGAATTTCTATTTTTAGCGTCTCTATTTCTTTGCCTTGAACACTAAGTGATGATTCTCTTAACTCCCTGACCTCTCTAACAGAAAGGTGCGTTGTGGGTAAAGAGAAGGCAAACTCCAGCAGTCTGTTGCTCTATCACAGTTTGCACGTAATCTCTCTGGATCATTAGATGCCGAGCAGGTCCCGTTTGTTATTGACTGGTTCCCGGTAAGCGTTGCTGCCAAGCCAAACACCCCCTGGCTACTCCATTCAATTTATTCATGAAACGAAATATTTTAGCTTCTGCCCCTGGAGGCATATTCATTATTCCCGAAGTAAATCTGCTCACAGTACAGTTTAAGAAAGAGTGAAAGGCAGGAAGCAGGTCAGAGGATTTAGATTTTTAGATTTTTACTAGGTTATTAATAGCCATTCTTAGCCATGTTAACACATTTTTAGGGCATACTGTAGTTATTACTTTTCCTATTCCTATTTTTTGTGTGAGTATTTTATTTTAAATTGCAGTTTCTTATTTTATAGTCTTTCCTGAGGTGCACTTATAATGTTAGTATGATTTTTACAGCATCATTGATTTATTAAGGGAGTTTTGGTGAGAGTCCAGAACTAAGTCACGTTGTGTGATTGACAGCTCCAGTGATTATAAAGGCAGCGTTTAATCAAAATTTAAATAATGGATTATTTTCATGCCGCTAAGAGAAACAATGTGAAGTTGACTGTTTAGTTTCTGGCTTGATTTACTGACACCTAAACGGCAATAAACGATTTTACTAGTAAGTTTTTGAAAGGTACTTCAGTTCAAAGTACAGACCTACTTACTTTTTCCAAACCCTGCGACAGTTTTGTTATGAACCCATTAAATATTTTGGTGGGGCGCCCAGGGAGTGATTGGGGGTTAGGTGCTTTGTTCAAGGGCTCTTCAGTCATGTCCTGCTGCTACTGAGAATCAAACACGCATCTTTCGGGTGATCAGTCTGACTCTCTAACCATTAGGCCACGACTGCCCTTAAAGTTGTGAATTAAATTAAGTTTGCCATGCATCATGCAGTAATGAAACACCAGATTAATGAAAACGAAATGCTGGATTGGCCTCATTCATTACAACTGGCACAAAAAAGGGACTTTTTAAAAATATTTTAGTTTTACAAAAAATATTAAGAAATTGATTGGGATATTTGAAAGGTACTTTTTACGTATAATTCAGTTTTTACAGTATTATTTTTTAAAATGTAATTTAAAGAAATAATTAAATTTGCATTCTCAAATGGCCTTGTAGACGTTACCCATCCCTGTTTGGACAGGGGATCACTGACTAGTGGTGTTGTCAGACGTACTGACTTCTAACTGAATTTTAAAAATGTGACGCTGTTGAGCGGATTCGTAAACGCCTCTGATTGGCCATTGTGTTCATCGGATATGTCTGTGATTGGCTGCAATGATCAACGCTTCAAAAACATGTTGTAAATAAACATCAATCACCCCCGTGTGCTTACACAGATACATACGGGAGCATTTGAAACCAGTCTATCAACCGTTTGTTTGTTTGGAGTGGTTGAGCATTGCAACCTATCAACCCTTGAGTACTGAATTGAGTTCTTTTTGCTGCTATATTGGGCCTGAACTTGTCATGTCTTTGTGAGCATAAACATGTCGTTCATGTCTTAAGTGAACGTAAACAGTTGTGAGAGAAAATGCAACTGTAACAGTATATTGGATCAGTGCATTAGGTCTTAAAGTGACAGCAGCCTTATTAACCTGCTGCCATCTGTGTCAGCATTAGACACACCCGTGTGTATCTGTGTAAGAGCATCATTCATGTCTATTTACAACATGTTTTTGAAGCATTGTTCTTTGTAGCCTGCTTTCAAACGCTCCTGCTCCCACTTTTAAAAAGCTTTCAAATTCAAACACTGACACAGTGATCATTGTAGCCAATCACAGTGCACAGGCCCAATATAGCAGCAAAAAGAACTCAATTCAGTACTCAAGTGTTGATAGGTTGTAATGCTCAACCACTCTAAATAAAAAAACGGTTGATAGACTGGTTTCAAATGCTCCCATATGTATCTGTGTAAGCGCTCGGGGTCATTGATTTCTATTTATAACATGTTTTTGAAGCGTTGATCATTGTAGCCAATCACAGACATGTCCGATGAACACAACGGCCAATCAGAGGTGTTTACGAATCCACTCAACAGCGCTCAAAGCGTCACATTTTTAAAATTTCAGTACCGACTTGATATTGCCGTCTGTACTTTTGAAAACACCACTGACTAGTGAGATGGATCTGCCCCAGGATCAGGGAGATATATCCACGCTTCTGCTATCCTTTTATCCAGACGGATACGTGCCTCTGGTGATCCGTGACATGGCCACAGGCTAGTGTGGGTCAGTTATTTATATCTCCAGAGAGAAATTTGGATGGCTGTTTGTTGCTCACAGAACACAAGATTAGAAACGTTTGTCTAAGCTACTTAGTGCAGCAGATCAACACAACAGGAAACAAGGGTAACTTCTTTGATAGCCCTATTGTGATTCATGCAGGATATCATCTATCTGTGAAGGCATTGACTTTAAATGAGTTTATAATCATATATTTCGAGAGGTTTTATATTAAGCATGGTTCGTAGCCTTTCACTAGGGTCTTTGAAACAGGTACACCCGGTACGATTATCTCCGAGTCAATCCCTCTGACGCACATAATTCAGAGACCTCACAGCACTAATCTCTTTCCCATGTAGTTGTTTTGCATTGCATTAAACTCTACAAGCTGTCATCTCTATGTCTATCTCTGTTGTACTTAGAAATCAACTTATGGAATTAGCTTACATCTGAACAGCATGTGCTTCAAGTATCGAGTTTCTTCTCTTTTATGTTACCAGCATATGCAAAAATGCATACATGTGACATTTCATTGTGTTTGTATTTGGTATTTGGGTGGGCAATACAATTTTATTTTATTCCACAATAACAGTATATATCATCATATAGTTCCATCATTAGATATTGTAGATTTGTTTTTTTTTGGCGCATAAAAAGTATTCTCGTCGCTTTATAATATTAAGGTTGAGCCACTGTACTCACATGAACTGTTTTAAATATGTATCTTTCTGGATTTTGAGAGGTTCGGATATCCTCACTGAGCCATCGCATTTCATCAAAAATGTCTTCATTTGTGTTCTGAAGATGAACGAAGGTCTTACGGCTGTAGAACGACATGAGGGTGAGGAATTAATGACAGAATTTTCATTTTTTGGGTGATATAACCTTTTAAGACATAAACTTTGTACTCACAAAGATGGGCATTTTGACACATTAGTGTGTGTGTTTTATTCTTCAAGCCCAATATATTGGCAAAAGAACTCAGTTCAGTACTCAAGGGATGATAGGTTACAATGCTCAACCTCTCCAAAAGGTTGAAACCAATGGGATTAGATGAACATGGAGTGTGGAAATTGGTTACAACCAAATCATATTGTGCTGCCCTAAAATAATTCGACAAGCATGATAAAACTTGAGGCATTTCTGCAACTTCTGGTTCTTCTCTAGATATTTTCTTCTTTTTTAATATGCTTACAAACTATATGCACGCTAAATACTGGCATGCAAGGTAAACCCATGAGTCTTTTCTGACACTTTGAAGCAGGTTGAAAATAATTCACTTTTTTCATATTGAAAACTACATTTGTCATGGTCACCCTCTGCATTTTGGTTTTAGCATGGTTGTGAATCCAGCACTGTCTGCATCCTCTCTATGCTAATTTTAGCCTTTCATCTTCTGAGCGTAGAAGGCGTCCAGGGATCCAATCTCGCCACAATCAGGGAGTCAAAGATGACCAATCTCCTGTGTTCATGTTTAATCATATGAGAGATGACAGGGTCTGCTATATGGGTTTGCTTGTTTTATTGCAGCCCAGGAGTCACCTGTGTGTTATTAGAAAAAGGGTTTCATTTTAGGACGGTCTGCTTCAGAACAACATTATGACCTTTGACCCAGCTGCACTTGCGGGCTTCAATGGATTTTTGATTTATTTTCTCACTCTGATAGAGATAGTGTTGATCTGAAATTGATAGATACTTCAATAACAAAAGCAAAATGAAATCTCGATGCAACATATGGCATAAGAATATATTGTTGGGATGGGGGCACACGCTCTAGCAAACCAATTTCAGAGGACGCCAAGCCTTGAGAGAATGGTGAATCTGTTCCAAAACTTAGTCAACTGCCTTACTATACACTGCCAGTGATGAATTTCAATGGGGTATATCACTTCCAAACTCATACAAATTGTCAAAGGGCATTGATTTTTAAGTTAAAGTGGAACGTGTTGGCGCGTTAAGCTGACACTGTGATACTGAATAAATTTATTTAAAGGGACAGTTCAGCCACTGAAGAAAATGTAGTCATTTACTCACCTTCAAGTTGTTCCAAACCTTTATGAGTTTCTATCTTCTGCTGAACACAAAAGTACATATTTTGAAGAATGCGGCACCCATTGGACTTAGTATTTTTTTCCTATTGTGGAAGTCAATGGGCGCCATCAACTGTCTGGTTACCAG